>PVKA01033373.1:0-24436 GCA_004027165.1 Ctenomys sociabilis
CCAAAAAAAGAAGTGAATACTCATCTGTTAAAAAAAATTGTCTTCACGTTTTATATAATGTGGAATTACTACTTCCATGTGGGTTAAAAATTTCAGAAGAAAAATTGGGCAGTTTAATAATCACAGATTTTTAAATGACAATTTATAGATCTTCAGAGGATATCAAAAAATTAGGTTCACTTTGGGTTCAAATTTAACATTTTACACAACTATAGTTCTAGGCAAATACACCAACTTTATCATTCAGTTCTAGAGTTTCACTAAGAACAGGTGCCTAGTGGCTAATGCATTAGATGTGCAGGTATAGAGCATTTCCATCATTATAGAAAGTTTTACTGTAGCACTGTAGTAGGCATCTGGTAATTTTGGTCAAGATATGAGAATCTGAAGCTTAAAGAAAAAGACAAAAATACCACATATAAAGTTTAACATTTGGGAAAAAATTAATGCAAATGATAAAATTAATACTCATCTAAAATACTTGTAAATTAACCAGTAAAAGGCGACCCATTAAAAAAAAAAAGATTAAAGAAGTGAGAGTGCATAAGAAGTACAAATCCATGTAGCCAGGGAGTCAAGCTTGTTGGCTTGGGGAAACATACTTAAAATAACAATGAGAGCTGAGATTGCAAAACTGGAAAAGGTCTGTTATCTCTTTGGACATAAGTGAGAAGATAGATGTGTTGCTGCTGATAGAAATGTGAACTACCGCAGCCTGTTGGACCACCACCTTAGCAGCATTAATTAAAGTGGAAAATGAGCACCCTTCACTGCTGGTGCTCTACCCTGCGTACAGAGTGGAGTAGCTGTGCACGGCGCATGTGCTTGGGGAGGCGTACTGTAGCACTGTTTCTGGCAGCAGGCAGGAATGAAGTTGGGAGGGGCACTGGACAGACCAGAAGCAATAAATGCCTTCAACACAACAGGAAGGAGATTGTTGTATAAACCACAGTACAGTCTGTACCATAATACCATGCAGCCTTTAATATGATTCATTTAGGATTTCCACAGGGTACTGCTTAGTCAGAATTCAGGAATTACTATTTGTTGTTGGAGAGGGCAATCCCTGCCATTATTTGTGAGTATGTGTGTGTTTCTGTGTGTACACATGGATAGGAAAAAGTGCATGTTATTTGATATAAGTTATGTAAGGATGAGGGAAAAAAGAGAAGAGGTTTTTTTCAGATTCCACTTTTAAACTCAGTAACATGAAATTCTCATGTATGTATATATTCATTTATGTAAATTGTGTTTGTAAAAGATTTTTAAGTGTTAAAATGTTTATGAAATTATGATAATGTACTAAGTGCAGAAATTTATTTTGCATGGTAAATTCTTTGGACAATATGTAGAATTTTAAAGATAATAACTTGGTTGTTTCCAATATTAAGATTTAAATTTGGTTCACAAATATTTATTTCAATATGCATTGAAACCATGATTTCAAATTTGTTTCAGTAGTTTGCTAAATAAAATACTGGCAGTAAAAATTACCTGTCAGCACATCAGCATAGCATTTTGCAGTGCAGATCCTGCTGGAGCTGTTAGCTAGGAATCATCCGAGTAGTAGTGCAATGGTCCGTGCAGCAGCAGGTTCTGCACATGCACTGGGGAGTAAGATCACCTGCTCTGCACACACAGCCACTGGGAAAAATCTACCTGCAGCAGTAAGTGGCAGAGATGGAACATGAGTGGACTTTGGATTGCAATCCAGTGTCCACAGCGTTTTCTCTATCTGGATTATTTAATTTGTTTCCCTTCAAAAAAGATTTAACTTTTATATTTGAATTAGCAGTTATTCAGTGATACAGTTGAAAAATAGCATGGAATATATTCATTTTTTTTTATAATACAGAGCAGACAATAGTTTTGTCTATCTTCAGAAATCAACTTTTTTTTAAAAGCCCTAGTTTTTGAAAATTCCAACAGTGATAAAGAGACTGGAAATAAAACAGACTTTGTTGTTACTTCTTTTCAGTAATAGTTGCTTGGAATTGGCTTTTTTTTTTTTTTTTTTTTTTTTTGGTATTGCAGGGAAGGGTCTACAGGGTGTTCAGGGTCTCACTCCTAGATGAGACTAGTAGTGATCTGCCTGTTTACAGCCTCCCAAGAGCTGGAATTACAGGTGCAAGCCACCACACCCAGTCTCAATTGCTATCTTAGTATACCCCAGGGCGGGGCTGGCACAGGAGGCCTGGGGATCAAACCCCCTTCCCCTGCACCTGCTTTGCAGGTACATTAATCCACTGAGCTATTTGGGTGGCCCTGGAATAGGCTGCTTATAATGTGAAACCTGTAGAAATTCTAAGGAATGAGTTCTCATTTGCCCAAAGTAACTAACAAGCCATTTCTTATTATTCACTGAATAACTCTCCAATGTAAACTACTACTGATTTGAATTACTGACTTTGAGGTAAATGTCAGAATATTGTGTTTCCAAAATTTTTGTTGCCCTGTACCCCACAGTCAGGAGCTCACTTTGTATAGATCACACTTTCAGTTCAGATGGTATAAGATACTAAAGATTTGAATGCTTAGAAATTCATTACATCCAAAGTAATTGTGTTTAGGTTGTATTACACTGCTGTTTAAAATATGCACACTTAATTCCATTTTTACTTTTTGTATAAGTTTATGTTCTGTGTTACTTTGTGAAATAACTTAAAATATTCTTTAAAAAATAATTGCAATAATTAAAATGAGAGAATCCAAAATTAACTAATTTATGACATGACATATTTGAACCCATGGTAGTTGTAATGGAAGCCCTCTCAACATCTTATGTTTGATTAGTAGATAGTATTTCTTTTTAATGTGTTTAGGGCAGGGTCTGCAGGGTCTTACTACAGAGATTGGGCTCATAGTGATTATCCTATTTCCAGCCTCCCAAATGCTGGGATAACAGGCTGGTGCCACCATGCCCAGTCTCATTCTCAGTCTCACCATGCCCCAGGGTGCTGGCACAGCACACCAGGGATTGAACCCTGGCTGCTCCGTCTGCCTAAGCAGGCACTTTAATCCCCTGAGCTATCTGGCTGGTTCAGTAGATAGTGTTTTCTGACCAATGCTTTTCTAGTTCTCACAGAGTGGATACTTTAAAAACAGAAATTTGAAGAAAAAAGTTTATTTTGTATGATTCTACAAACCTCAATTCTAGTTCTACCTGTTGCTAGTCCTGGAACTCTGGATAAATCTTTCAGCCCTTCTAGGCCTTAATGTCCTTATCTTAAAACTAAAAAGATTGTAGTATATCATCTGCAGTGGATCTTTTATTTCTGAAATTGTGTCTCTACAATGATTAGTACCTGCTGTTTGGAAATAAGAGAAATAGGAAAAAACTAAAACATCACATTATAAAAATGAAAAGCTATTAAGAGGTTGATAACTTAGTCAAAATACTCTATAAGGTAAGAGTTTCAGTTTTTTATACCACGTAACCAAATAATAGAGAAACACAGAATGAAATGTGTTTTCACCATCCCCTATAGATGTCTTCTTTCCCTTGTAGACATGTAACTGTACTTTGTGCTCCTGTAACATTTGAAAACTCTTGTTGCTCAAAATGTTTAAATGTAACGATACACAAAAAAATTTAATTCTGCAACCTTGCAGGTTTTTCATAAGGCAAAACCACCCATTTACAACAAAGCCCATTAAGAGACAGAAGCTCCATTGATGTTGCCTCAACATGTTGGTGAAAATTCTATACAAATGTTACATAAAATATTATTATTTCTGATGTGTGTTATAAGTGGTATTTTTACACATAGAGAATAATCTTTTTTAAAATTTTATTGAAGAACAAATAGCAATGAGACAGTTTCAAGTGAAATTAGTAGGACAGATTCAGCAATTAACACATTGCACATTGTTTTTGTAGCGACTTTTTGTTGTACAAGGTGCATACATGATACTCCAGATAGAAAATAATATTTCAGTAGGAAAGCTAATAATTTGTTAAATACTTATTAATTGCAATTTTCTAAACCCTAAGGAAGTCATTTTAAAAGACAGTTCTGTGTAGTTCATATATGTGGAAAAATTCATGGGTATACAGAGCTAAGACAGGTTTGGGTTTTTTTTTTTTTGTTCATTTGGATTTTTGTTGCCATTGTTACATATTGGGGATTGAGCCCAGCCTTGAGCTACATCCTCTGTACTCTTCTATTTTGAACAGGACCTCTCTCAGCTGTCCAGGCTGACCTCAAAGTCATGCTCCTCTGCAACCTCCTGACTAACTGGTATTGTAGGCACATGCCACATGTTTAGGTGCTCAGTGTCTTTGGGAGCTCAGTGTTGTGTGGATATAGAGATGAGGAAGGCTTACAGACAAGATAAAGACCATGCCGTTACAATAACAGGTATACTTTTCAGCCTAGAAGTAGCCTGTATTCCTCATAGGGAAGATGACATTAACTCTAAAAGCCACTTCCTTGTATGTAGAAAGTTGGCAAATGTTTGAAAATTGAGTGGCTTAGGTTGTCCCTATTTTCCTGCATATTTTTTATTAGAAATTAAAATTTGGCTGCTTATCTGTTTACTATTATGTAGAAATTTTTATGTGTCTTTTATGTTCCAAAAGATGAAAGTTTTTGCTTCTTGTTTGAATCTAATCTCCTGTTTTACACACACATTAATTGTGACTTTCTATTTCTATAGTAAGGGGCTGGGGAGATGGCTCAGTGGAATAAGCACTTCCCTGGCAAGCACAAGGGCCTGAGTTCAGTCCCTGGTTACACACACAGACACACAGACACACACACACACACACACAACCACACAATGGAATAGTAGGAACTGGCACTCACATCAAGAACTTTTTAGTTTTTTCCTTATGCTGTGGGAATAATGGCTGCTCACTGTACATGTGATACATTTTGTGGAAGAGATAAAAATAAGATATTATAAGAAAACATAAAATTGCCATCTACTCACACATGAGACTTAGAGTATATTGCCACAGCAGATGATGCTGAGGGAATACCAGAGAGAAAACTCCCCTTTACTTTTCCCACAGAATTCATATGGTCTTAAAAGTTTGCTTCATTTACACTTTTCCATTTTCCAGTGCCTATTTCTAATAATAGGGAGGCAGATTATTTTGTTTTGTCCTCAAAATACAAAAATAGAAGGGAAATTTTTTCGTTGAGGTCCTAAAGAAAATATTGGTAAAGCTGGCCATGGGGGCAGACTTCTGTAATCCCAGTACTTAGGAGCCTGAAACAGCATGATCTCCATGAGTTTAAGGTCAGACTGGATTGCGTGAGTAGTCAGGCTGAACCACATAACAAGACCCTGTCTCAAACAACCAAAAAAAAAAAAGAAAAAACATATTGGAAAAAAGGATATTCCTGTTGTGATGATCTGCTTTTTCTTGTTCAAATGGTGTCTAGATTTAAGGTAAAAAAATACATGATTTTTCTGTATACATACTTATGCATATACATGTATACAGACACACCTGTGTTCTCCCATGGAACTGCTTTCCCACAGGATCAACATCAGAAGGCCATGTCCCTTATATTTCATAGTGCAATGCTATTGTTCTCTCTAGATCTTCAGAGATTATTGTAGCATTCATCACTCTCACATCTCTGGCTTTCTAATTTCCTTCTCTCTCTCAGTGATGGCTTAGTATTTTATTTCATAGAGAAAATGGAGATCCCCAAAAGCTCGCACAATTTCCTGTTACTGAACCTGCATATGTATATCTGCCTTCATTATAGTTAATTTGCTTTTTCTTACTGTTTATAGAGGAAAATATCCCTAAAGGAACTGAAAAAAATCTTATGCCTTTGGAAACCAAGTGACGATTATAAATGTGGGAAGCATTGGGATAAGGAGTAGAGAGTGGGCCTTGATCCATGGCAAGTTGATATGAGCTACAGTAAAAATTCAAGTTTCTAATACTGTGTACCAACTGGAGAAAGGAGTGTGAAGAGTCTGGTTGTGCTCTTAGACTAACTAGCCTGTGCATCTGGACTCCAGATCCCACTCCCTGCAGCCTCCTAGGGACTTAGCCCTCTAATATATTCCTCATTTCTCCAAAATTAATCCTTCTTTGGCAGTTAGCTCTTTCCCATCAGTATCTGAACGTTTTCAAGGTTAGACCATCTTGTAATCCTCCCTTAGCCCTGCTTGCTTCTCTGCTACTCTTTCTCCACTTTTGCTGTTAAACTGATTACAAGTTGGTTGCCATTTTGGTGTTTGACAGGCATGGAGTCTTGTTTGTCGCTGTCTGAGACTTGACTCTTGAAGCCTGTTTTCTCATCTCTGGGATAATCTTTATACTTAGTCATAAAATAAACTGTTGGGATTATACATATAAAATAGCACAAAACAAGGACATACTGAGTGTTCAGATATATTTGCCTGGTTTCTGGCTCTCTGCCTTCTGTCTCTAACCGCAAATACCTGCTGGTTTTTTGATTGTTTTCTCAGTGGTGCTCATGCTAATGCCTCGTTCATCTCCTCAGTGCACTCTCTCCTCCTATTTCTAACACACATCTCTGATTTACCCTATCTTCTGTTAATGCTCCTTTGCATTCGTTGGCCTGTTTATCTTTTGCCCAGCCTCTAAATGTTTATATGCTTCATAGTTCTATTCCTCTGGATTCTTTCATGGTCTTTGTGCATTTACTAAATTATCAATTTGCCAGGCGTGGTGGTGCATGCCTGGAATCCCAGCACTCAGAAGGCTGAGGCAGGAGGATTGCTACAAGTTTGAGGCCAGCCTAGATAGACTGAAGTGACCTAACTACATAGTAAACCTTCAAAATACCAAAATAAATAAACTCTAAATTTGTAATCTCTCTGGAAGTCAAAATGAAGAAGCTTTGTAACTGTATTTTGTTTATAGCTAATTAACATTTCAATATTAGGCCTTTTTATAATTGCTTTATATGTATTACTTGATATAATCTTTTCAAGAACTCCGAGGAAAACCCTTAAGTACGGAGAAGTAAATAACCTGTCTAGTGTCATAATGTAGGTATTTCAGTTCTAGACAGTTAATTCTAGGGCTTACCTCCTAATCATAAGACTGCTCTCTTCCAAAACAGTTTTGTGATTAGTAGTATTTAGAAGGAGCAGTATTCAGGGGAGCTAAAATTTCTTCTTGAGGATTTATGTCTGAAATGATGTAAACAAATTGGCAAGAATGATAGGAAAAGTGTTTGAAATTAGGAGACTGTTTGGGGGGAGACTAATGGCAGTGTGTCTTTTACTACAGTAATTTCCTTTATTTAAGCATCTTTTGTATCACATCTCATAGTCTGATAGTGTGGAGAAACTAGTTTTCTGAAGGAGGGAAGAATTCGAATTGCATGTAGGTATTCAGGCAGCAGGGACAGGTTAGAGGATGCACAGTTCACTCAGAGAACAAGTCTGCATTAGAGCCAGAAAGTGAGCTCTGATTCTAAGGAATGTGAGAAGCAAAGCTGATAGGAAGCGGGCGGGACTGTGAAGCATTTTGTGGTCAGCCTTAGTGTCCGCTCTGCTCTTTCCCCATGTCTCATTGTCTTCCTGTGTTACCTGGATGATGGAGTGATGGAGCAGACTTTAGAGAGGTGTTCCAAGGTCCGAAGAATTTATTTTGCTGCACACCTCAATTAGAATGGCAGTGTTGATTTATTCATTAACTAATTTTTTGGCAGATACTGGTATTTATCTGATTCATCTAACTTGTGAACTGTGTTTTATTCATTTCTGTATCTTGAGCATCTAACAGTAACTCAATAAATCTTGAAAAGTGTCATTTAGGGTTAGTAGTCTAGTAACTGAAACATACTTGTCATATTTTTTCTCTAGAAAACTTTTAAACTAATGAGCTTACAGCCTTGTGAATTTAAGAGTACCTATCTTTAAGTAGGGAAAAATTACTAAATTATGTAGAAAAATTGAGAATTTCTAAAAATTTACCTAAATGGGCATTCACAGCTTAAGAGAAGAATACAAAATTCTGTCAATTGTATTTACTTTGAAATATCTTATTATTCCTTTGATTTGTAGACTTATGAGGAAGATCGAAGAAACTACTCTGAACTTCAAATTAGATGTCAACGTTTGACCTTAGAATTAGCAGACACAAAGCAGTTAATTCAGCAAGGTGACTACCGTCAAGAGAACTATGATAAAGTCAAGAGGTAAACAGTTCAGATGACTGTAGTCATTCTTATTTTTAGCATGTATGAAAATCACCAGATTTCATCCCATCAAAGTCATTAATTTTGCTTTTACCTTTTTCGTTCATTATATAAAAGTATGTATGCTTGACAGTTTGTTGGGTATATTAGTTCTTTGGGTTTTATTTAAAAGTTGCTATTCTCTTATAAAATGTAAAATATTTTGTAAATGTTGATTATTTTTGTGTATAGCATTTAAATACTTAAGCCCCCCCAAATTTACAGTTGTTCACTTCGAGCAAAAAATACTTGGTTAAAAAAACACTTCATAAGGCTGTTTCCCAAATGTATGTTATTCCTAAGTAACTATAACAGATATGGGCCAGCCAAATAGCTTGTGGATTAAAGCTCCTACAAGCAAGCATGGGGTCAGGGGTTTAGTCCGCGGACCTGCCTGCGGGCCCCACCCCTGGGGCACACTGAGATGGTGATTGAGACTGGGCATGCTAGTGCACGCCTGTAATTCTAGCACTGGAGAAGCTGTAAACAGGAGAATCACCAATCTAGTTGTGAGACCCTGAACACCTTGTAGACCCTTCCCTAAAAAATATAGGAAAAAAAAAACATATATATATTTTTAATATATATCAAATATATATATATCAAATATATTCCATTAAGTAGAATATACTTCACTCTTGTTTGAACCATAATTTAATGAATCACTCATTACCTATATGTTACTAAATAAATTTTATTCTAAGTTTTCTTATTTATGAAATGGTACTAATACAAGTATCTGCATTATATAAACTAAGAGCAAATATAAGAACATTTATGAAAATTTCTATGTACTCATAAATTATTTATATGCACAATTAATAACTTTGTCCTAAGTATTCATTGCTGAATCTACCTGAACCTGAGGTAATTCTTTAATATATCATAAAATACATGTTAAACAAATGAATGCTTTAAATCATGTAATTTGTTATAAATTATATATTACCAGAAGTGAATTTGCAAAGATTTAGTTGTTCAGTGTTGGCACTTCAGTTCCTCCTCTGACTGACATGTGGTACACATTAGGTATATATTATTATTCCAAAATATAGTAATTATTAGAACTTGAAATCCAAGAATTGTACTCAGTAGGATCCTGAATAAAGCTGAAGTTCAAGCATTTTCTGTACTTCCAACATGCTACCTAAAGGTCTGGGAAAAAAAAGAAGCGTTTTCAAATACTAGTTTATGATGTTAAAATGATCTGAGTCAGTATTTTGATGTCCCCTCTTCCACTCCAAGTCTAGCTACGAAAGATGGTAGTGTAAAGAATGCAAGTAGCAGGATGTTCAGAGGGGCTGTGAATGAAGGATAAGTGAAATGAGATGAGTCATTCTTGCTGATTATTGAAGCTGGGTGATAGAAACATGAGTGTTCCTTATATCATCTCTATTTTTGTATTTATTTTCATTTTATATAATAAAAATATGTGAAAGGAGAATAGAACCTGAATCAAAAAGCATCGTAAGCTAGTTGTGGTGGTGCACACCTATAATCCCACTTCTTGGGGAGGCTGATGCAGGAGGATCTTTGCACATTTGCTGCTAACCTGAGTTACCTAGCAAGATATGTAGCTATCTCAAAAAGACCAAAAAAAAAAAAAGATAATCATTTTTGTGTGGTAGAAAAGGAACACACAAATAAGAGGCTCTCATACTATGAACCTTTTGGTTTACTGCAGAGTGAATGGGTTTAAAAAAAAAAAATTGGTCACAAATATAAAACGTAAACAGAGTGGGAGAATAGCAAAAGGAAGCAACTATGTGGATGCTAATTGCAGATTTATTAGAAAGATTGCTTTCATTTGTTTGCTTTTTAGAGGTTTTTTAGAGTGGGTCTTACTATATGTATAGCCCAGGATGGCCTTGAACTCTGAGCAGTCTTCCTACCTCAGTCTCCCAAGTGCTGGGATTACAGGAGTGTGTCACTATGCCAGGTTTCAAGTGCTTTTTAGTTGCAGAATAAAAGTAAATTATGGTTTTCTTTTATAATTCTAAAATATGGTAAATAAAATCATTAAATTACCTCTGAATGCTTTTTGTTTGTTAGCAGTTCCTTACCTTCTGGCATAACATAATGTTCTTAGTTTTATTTTGTAATATAAGTGCCTCAGCTCTTTCTCTAAGGAGTTCTGGTTTATTTCACTAAAAAATTAAGGTGGTCTGAAAACAAAAATCAAAAATAACTAGGCACAGTTATCTGCTATGCAGTATAATAAGTATGAAGTCGTGAGGGGTTTTGACTAACTGAACTAAGCTAGGCATAAATTCTTTAGAAGTGGCTTTAAGATGAAACTGAAGATGATTAATGAAAAAAATGATCATATACCCTAGAAAGTCTTATTTTGTATCATTTTAGGCTCCTGTTTAGTGTAGATCACTTTTTTTTTCCATGTGGTGATTCTGGAAGGAGTTTACGTTATAGTGAGCTCCGCCCCAGCCCCTCTTTTTTTTTTTTTTTTTTTTTCCAGCAGAGCCAGGAATTGAACTCAGGCCCTTACACTTGCCAGGGAAGAGCTTTTTTATTTTTATTTTTTTAGATTCTAATTTTAAAAATTGATATATTTTAATACTTTATATTTTCTAAAAATTGTAAATAGTAACTCGTTAGTATTTTTTAATTTTTTAATAGATTGCAAATTGAAAATTATTTACAAACATAAATGCATATAACATTAAAAATAGTCCAAAATAAAAATGAAGAAAGAATTTATAGACCAGTATAATAGTTCACTGTGTCAAAACCAAGAAACTTATATTCATATAATTAGAATTCTCAAAGTAGAAAGGAGTAGGCAATAAGTATTTAAAGATCTAAAATTTCTGAATTTACTTATATCACATTTCCAAGAAAATGAACTCTTTGCACAAGAAATTTAAATGAAATCATACCAAGATACACAAAAATGAAATTGACCAAAACTTATTGTAAAGAGAAAAATGATTAAAGTATATACATAAAAAATATTAGCTATGGAAGAACAAAATTAAATAGCGTCTTATTCCACATTAGAAAGAAAAAAAAAAAAGGACCAAGTGTGTAAGAAACCAGACTAATCAAAGGACTGAAAGATTAAAAAAGATCTATCATCTTTGAAGTTTATACTTAGCAAACATACCTTTGAAAACTAAAAGTAAAATATTTTCTAGTTATACAAACTTGAAATATTTTAATACCTCCAGATGTAGCATATAGGAAATAACAAAGAGCATAATTCAAAAGGCATGAGAAGTTGCAGTATGCTCTTGGATAAACAATAAAGAGCTCTCAAGTGATAGTTATGCAAAACTATATAAAATATATAGGTGAACCCTTATTTAAAAGTAGGCAATAAATACTAAAAGGCCATTGAAGATTTCTGTGAAACAGTACCAATATTATGTCAGGTTATACACATTTTTTTTTCATATATATGTGTGTGTGTGTGCGTATAACAGAGAAGAAGTGATAAAAATCAACAGAAAATGGAAATATACTTTTTAAAGTTTCTAATACTAGGAGAAAATATCATACAATGTCTTTTAGATAAATTATAATTCAAAGATAGTATGAATCTTCAAACAAAAAATAAGATTAAGCAATATTCAGGAAATTAAATACTAATTAAAAATTAAAAGTTTCAAAACAATTGAACTAAGAAAAAGTTTGCATGATAGTAAAGTACTAAGAATAAAACATAGGATAAATGCTGGAATGACAAATAAATGACCATCACTTCTGCATTTGCACAGTCTATAATTCACAGTCCATAAAATGATACCAGATCTACTCTGTCTAATGTTTCTGTTCAGTTTCCTGATACATAGTCAACCTTTTAAAATGCTCTCTTTAAAAGAAGATGTAGAATTTTACGCATGTATTCGAATGTTATTTTAATAGTGAACGTGATGCATTTGAACAAGAAGTACTTGAGCTTAGGAGAAAACATGAAATACTTGAAGCCTCTCACATAACTCAAGCTAAAGAAAGAAGTGAATTATCAAAAGAGGTAAGCCTATAATAGAATCACTTATATTTTATTGTGTGATATTAGTGGAAATAGCCCAGGGCAAAACTATGGGTGAAACATTTTGCCTTTTTGATGTAGTTATCAGAAAAAAAGAGAGACCTTTAGTAGTTCTTTTTGGATAGAAGGTTGCAGAGTAGGATTTTGTTATCCTTTTAAAGGGAAGATTTGATGTGATGAGTGGCAGCATGGTGGAAGAAGCTCACCTAGGCCGCTGTGGAGAGAAAGACAGCACCCTCTGAACGTGGCTGTGTGTCTGCAGGTGGTGACCTTACAGCAGACCGTGACTTTGCTGCAAAAGGACAAAGAATATCTCAACCGCCAGAACATGGAGCTCAGTGTGCGCTGTGCCCATGAGGAAGATCGCCTTGAGAGGCTCCAGCTTCAACTTGAAGATACCAAAAAGGCTCGAGAAGAGATGTATGAAAAATATGTAACATCCAGGCAAGATTTATAATAATTTCTACATATATATATAAATATAATTCTTTAGGGAATTATTGGTCTGGGGGAAGATGGTTTTCTAAGGTCTACCTATTAAAATGTTGTATTTATATTAAGATAAATACTTCATTTTATTTCCTTATATTCTTTTCGAGTCTAAGACAATGTAGTTTTCCCAATAATATCAAAAGCTTATTTCTTTTAGGCAGTCTGTTTTGGCTGATATGTGTGGGCTGGGGAGATAGTTCAACAATATAAGTACCTACCTGGCAACCACAAGGTCATGAGTTCAATCCCCAGTACTGCGAAAGAAAGACAGATAGGAAAGAAAGACTAGCATGAGTGAATTTGGAAAGAAAGCATAGAAGTATATATGTAGATGTGTCATTTTGAATGAAATTGGGTATACTGATGATTTCCTAACTCTGAAACATAGACAAGGCACTATTGGTATTGTTTTCAATTCTTGCCTTCTCTCTCCTTCTAGACATGTGGAAGTTCCCTTAGAATCTATCAGAAGCTAAAACAAAGGAGGCCGAGGCAGGCTGAGCATGCGTTTGGGGCCAGCCTGGACTACATAATGAGACTCTGTCTCAAAAACAACTGTAACAAAAAAAGAACTAAAACTAAATTGATATTTTACTTTCTTACAGTTTATATGCTTATAACTTTTTCTCTGACCTTGGTATTTTTTTTCATTAGTGTGTATTATACTTGCCAATATAGCTATTGTTGAAAGTATTATTATAACACCAGTCTGATTTTTAAAAATATTTTTGTTAGCCATGCATGGTAGTATACATCTGTAATCCCAGCACTGGGGAGACTGAAGCAGGAGGATTATTGTGAGTTCAAGACCAGCCTGGGCTACAGAGTGAGCTCAAGGCCATCCAGAACTGCATAGTAGCATGGCCCTGTCTCAAGAAAAAGACCCCCCCAAAAATAAAAAATTGTTGATATTGTATATCATTAATGTCTCAACATATACTGTATCAGATTCTTAAACAAAAGACATTCTGTATCATTTTTCAAACTTAGCTATATGTGTTAAAACTTATTAAAATACATTTTTTAGCATAAGTATCTAATATAAGCTACTAACATTTTATGAAGTAGTTAAGCCTTTGGACTTTTAATGAGATAAAATCTTAGATGGAACTAATTTGAAACAGGGTTTTTGTTTTTGTTTTTCTCTTTTTGAGACAAGGTCTCAGTATGCAGTTCAGGCTGGCCTTGAGCTCGCTTTATAGCCCAGGCTGGCCTCCAACTCACAACAATCTTCCTGCTTCAGCCTCCCCATTGTTGGGATTACAAGTACATAACACCATGTATATAGAGCATATTTTGTATATTAAAATCTTATTTGGAGGACTAAGCCCTGCTTGTTTCACAAGAGAAATTCATGGATATTCTTTTGGCTCCTTGCAGAGACCTTTATAAGACAGAATATGAAAATAAACTACATGATGAACTGGAACAAATCAAGTTGAAAACTAATCAAGAAATTGATCAGCTTCGAAGTGCCTCTAGGGAAATGTATGAAAGGGAAAACAGGTAAGAAAAAATTTTTAAGTATAGATTTTTGTGATATTTTATTTCTATTTGCTTAGAAGTTATAGGTTTGTGAAATTAAATGCTGCTTTCCTGAGATAATGCTCTAAGAAGAAATCAAGTATGAATGTTAAAATTCTACATCTTTAATAGATAATTTAGAACAGTGTTTGTCATATTTTATTTACTGCAGTATTGCCATCATCTATTTTATTCTGATAATGTCTTTTTGCTTTTAGGTCAGTTAGAGTGAGGACAAAAATAAAAAAAAAATTAAAGTATATATTAGGAGACACCAATAGCTTTTCTTGTAACGCCAACAGTTTCTCCTGAAAACTTTAGAATTCTAATTCTAAAAGATGTTATAGAAGATAATACTAAAGAAATATTTTGTTCATGGCACTTTTTTTTTGAACCAGTAAATATGCAATTTACCTAGGTAGAAATTGGCAGCATCAAGAGAAAACAATGCTGGTTATTTTAATGGCATCTGTTACTATTGACTAACCTTGTAGTAATACAGCTTTTGAAAATTTGTACTCCAGTGAGACAGTTATCCTGAAATTGACTTGTTTTACTAATATTAATTATGGAATGTTTACTGTTGGCAGCATGACTTTAAATCTGACTTATATACTGTAATCTCATTTAGCTTTATGATGTATCATTCCTATTAGAAGTATAGTAGCAGAAAATTTAGTGTCTATTTCACTGTTCTAAAGGAAATAGCTACTCTTCTGATATTCAATGCATAAAATGGCCTGTATTATCAAAACTACATTTATATAATTATTCTTTGGATAATAAATTGCCTAAGATACTTTTAAAATTACTATTGTTATATTAATACAAGAAGTTTGGAGAGATTTTTAAGATAATCCTACTGTCTTTTTGAGTAGTATGGTTTGCTCTTGGGTTTGTTTTATAAAATTACTGTTAATGTTAACAAGAGGGCATATACACATTTATATTTGTTTTGATATTTGCTTTATATTGCATGGTATTTATGACTTAAGTGAAAGAAATACCAGATACTTATTTTCCTTATAAATTTGCTTGCATAGATTTTTATCTATATTTGATCTTTTTATAAAGATTGCATATAAGTATATGCCCAAAAGAATGAATATAAACTTTAAACTGATCAAAAAGGAAATCATTCATTGTAACAGTCAAGGGATTTGCCCCTTTTCTTATTCTTTCTCTTATTTGGTCTATGAGATAATTAGTCATAATTTAAGAATGTGTTTATAATGAAAATAACAAAATATTAAAATGTAAAAATTCTAGGTGATCATTGACTGTAGACTAAATACTGTGGGCAGTGGTAAAATGAGACATAAAATACATGTTTTAGGGGAAAATTTGACCTATTGCACTGATTTTTTAAATCTTAGGAAAAAATAACACTACTTTTGGCTGTCTTTACACTTAGTCTTTTCTAGTACTTCAATTTTGAATTACAAGGGAGTACCATAAGCTTTCTGTGATTAGGCCTGTATGTGTTGAATCTTAAAAAGCTATTTTTCAGCCGGGCGTGGTGGCGCACGCCTGTAATCCCAGCACTCGGGAGGCTGAGGCAGGAGGATTGTTGTCAGTTCGAGACCAGCCTGAGCTACAAAGTGAGCTTAAGGACAGCCTGAACTGCATAGTGAGACCCTGTCTCAAAAAGACAAAAAAAAAAAAAAAAAAAGCTATTTTTCAAGTATCTTGAGGAAATATTACATCACTATGTAAATAACATTTTTAGTTTATGCATCATGAGCTGTGCATATCTATAATTCTAGCGCTTGGGAGACTGAGACAGGAGAATCACATGTGTTTGCAGCCAGCATTAGCTATAGAGTGAGTTCAAGGCCAGTCTGAACTACATAGCCAGACCCTGTCTCAACAAAGAAAACCAAAAAAGGAAAAATAATGACCATGTCATAAATACCTTCTTTTTTACCTTGTATATGTTTGCGTGTATGTGTATGTAAAATTTATAGATGTTCAGAAAAAATAAATGTACATTTAATTTAAGACTGGACGTGGTGGCACATGCCTGCATTCCCAGCTCTTGGGAGGCTGTAAACAGGCAGATCACTATAAGTTCGATTTAATAGTGAGAACACCCTGTAAAGCCTTCCCTAAAAAAGAAAAAAAAAAAAATAATAATAATAATTTTAGGGCAGGGGAGATAGCTCAGTGGCATAAGCTCCTGCTTGGCAAGTGCAAGGTCCCAGGTTCAATCCCTGGTATTGAAATGATAATAATAATAATAACAATAATAATAATAATAATAATTTTAAATACTATTTAACCACCATCAGAATCGACAGTAGGAAATACAGTACTTCAGAAATGCCCTTGAGGCCCATCCTATGTAACTGCTTCTTTCCCTAAGAGTGACTACTAGTGTGACATATGTGCTCAGAACTTTGCTTTTCTGTAAAATTTTAACATCTGTGTCATAATGTGTCTTTGCACAAGATTTTTCGAACTGCATTAGCATGATGTACATGGAAGCATATATATTTGTGGCTTATTTTCTTCACCTTACAATTTTAGCATTCCTTTTCTGTCCCCTGTTGATAATGGGTATATTTTATACCTATAATGGGTACATGTTTAAGGCAGCAGAAGATTGAAAAGAGATACATATAGAGATTAAAGAATTCCAAAGACATTTATCATCTTTTGCAAAATCTGCCTGGTCCCAGCCCTGTATTAGAAAAGAAGCATCCTTTCCTTCTGGTTACTTACTCTAAGAGTTCAAAATGAAGGCCAGAATAAGAGATATACTCTTACTGTATGCTGAGTTGTAAAGTTAGAAAACTTTACATTCGAGCTCTCATGCAATTCTCAGGGCAGAAAATTCACTTACTTAGCACATATTTATTAAGATCTACATATGTCAGCTATAATATAAATACCATAGATAAGTGGTAAACTTTGCCTTCACAAAGCTGATAGTCTCATAAGGGATAAAAATAAGTAGAGAAACAATTATCATAAGTATTATGATAACAGAAAATGACTGGATACAAAGTATGAGGTCAATCTGTTTTTCTAATCCAGCCTTGGAGGACTCAAGGAAGTCTTCCTATGGGGAAAAATACCCATGCTGCCCCCTGCTTAATGACCAAAAATAAAGCTAGAGTTAGGGAAGGGAGGAGACTTGAGGAGTGAATATATAAAATATATCAAAATCTGCAGGGCAGATAAGTGTAACTTTTTGAACAAAATGAAAATAATTTATTACAGCTAAAGCATAGATTGAGAGGCAGAGAATTATAAGAGATGAAATAGCAGAGAAACCGAAGGCCAAAGAGTGCACTTGGATTATTGTGTAGGACCTGTGGGGAATATGTGAAAGAGTGTGTGGAAGGGCACAGTCTGGTATTATATCAAAAGGTCTGCTATACAGAGGATAGAGCAGAGGCTACAGACAAAGAGGCCACATTCAGGGTTTGTTTCCATTGAGATATGAGGATGGAACTGGACCTGTGGTAATAGACACAGAAAAATAAATGGACCATGTTTAAAAAATGTTTAGGAGACAGCCCCAGCAAGAGGCAGTGACTAAATGGGAGAAAGGCGAGAAGTTAAGATTGCCAGGTTTTGGTTAGACAGACACATTGATGGTCATTGTGGTGGTGGTGGTGGTGGCAGTGGTAGTGGTGGTAGTTGTGTTGGTGCAGAGGCACAGAAAATTGAACCTAGGGCCATTACACTAAGCTACATTCCCATCCCCCTTTATATTTTTTCAAATGGAGTCTCAGTTACTAAGTTGCCCAGGCTGAGCTCATACCTTATAATCTCCCTCCCTCAATGTCTAAATCCAAAGCTTTAATAGAAAAGTGTGATAATTTAGCGTAATTCTTTTGAAGTGTCTGTGAGATGCCCAAATAGAAAATATGTCTGTACAAGATTTTTCATTCAGCCAATCTCTGATAAAAGTAAACAAAAAAGGAGGATTTGAAGGACCATTTTGTAGTGAAAAAAAAAATATATATATATATATATATATATAAATATATATATATGTACAACATAGCATAGATATACAGCTACCTTCTCTTAGTTCAATGAGAAGAAAATTTTTTTTATTTAGAATTATGTGTTGGCCAATTATCAGAGGAAAAGAAAATTTTGAACTTAATAGTCTTTAGACAGGATATCATGTCTGCATCTTGTACTATGAATGACTACAACAAAGACAACAATATGAGTGTATTAACTATTGTAACTATCCTACTAACCTGTTTTGAAATGGTCTCATTGCTACTTCTTTCTCAATGTAATATAAAAAAGATTTTTCATCAGAAAGATCTGGCCATAAAAAGAGACCTATGGCATAGGTAACATCATTTTTTTTTATCTCAAGTTACTCTTCTCTTGTTGCTGGAACAAAATATCCAACACCCAAAATGAAGGAGGGAAAGGTTTACTTACCTCACAGTTAGTGGAGATTTCAGTCTATGCTCAGCTGGCTCCAAGGCAGAATGGCACATGGCAGAGGGCAGCAGTTCATGGTGGCAGAAAACAGCAAGAGCAAATGGGAGGAATAGCAACAACAGTGGCAACAGAGAGCAAGTCTGTCTCCCTTACATTGCATTCAGGTTATTTGCACCAGGCCAGGTTGCAACTGCCTATGTGAAGATGCCCAGGCTGAGGTCTAGTCCTGCAGCTGGAGCCTCTGGGGCGGCACCAATCCCAGGAACTGTCAAGGCAGATTCTACCTTAGACAAAATATCATACGGTAGCATTCACAGGCATACTCCCCTGCACTAGATCGTGAATTAATCACAAAGTCAAGCAGTCTGCCCCATGACTGCGTGAAGCTTTGGGGGGACAAGTAGACACAAACCATAACACTTTTTTATAGATTAGTACTGTTAGTTCTGTGGTTCAATTCTGTTACAGATTTTACGACTTGTTGACTGATCTAACTAAAATTTATGGGATTATTTGGTATAAAATGTACTATAATTTGTTAGTAATCTGTATAACAACATAAGCTTTGCTATGTAATTTTGAGAATTTTCTCATTTTTATTTGCTCGAAAATTTTTTAAATGCATCCTACTGTAAAATAAAATTAGATACATTAACCGTTCTTTGCCAGGTTGATTAGTAGAGGTAGATTTTGATGGGTCAAGCTGTGTCGTAAGCAGCCAAGAGAGGCATTTCAGGAAGTAGTGAAGCTGAAAGCGGATTTTTCTGTCTCCACGCTTGTTCTGGTCCCAGGTCCACAGTAAGGTGGAGCTTGCCTTGGAGGGTCCTGGGATTGGTGCTGCCCTGGAGGCCCAGCTGCAGGACTAAACCTGAGCCTGGGCAGCTACACACAGGCAGTCACCACCAGGTGGTGCCACACTCCAACCTGAGTCCGTTCTGACATAGCTGAACCTGCCCCTTGAAGGAGTTGGCTGCTATTAACTTCCCAATAACTCAACCTTGTATTTTATGAATGATTTTTTTAAATTCAGTTTCTGATTTATTAAATGGATGCCCTGAATCTTTTTAGATCATAGTTTCTTCATTATTTGGGATTTGAACTACAGTTAGAAGTTAAGTACCTCCAGCCCTTCCCAAGGGTAAAAAATTGTGAATTATTTATTTTGTAATTTTACAATTTAGAGTAGTTGAAGAAGTTTTGAGTATTCCTATTACATAAAAATATAAAATTCAAGCTGGCCAAATAGCTCAGTGAATTAAAGTGCCTGCAAGCAGGTGCAGGGAATGGGGTTGGATCCCTGGGCGTGCCATCCTGGCCCCGCCCTCGAGGCATGCTGAGACAGCATTTGAGACTGGGTGTGGTCGCACGCCTATAATCTGAGCTCTTGGGAGGCTGTAAACAAGCAGATCACTAGAACTCCGATCTAGTAATGAGATGCTGAACACCCTGTAGACCCTTTCCTAAAATATAAAAAAAATGTATAAAATTCATAGCAAATTTACTTTGTGTATGTGTAAGTAATCTCTTGCTTTGGATTTAGATGCATAATTGTGTCAGCTGTATTTTACCAAAATGTGCTATGTCTATAGGAGATAAAATGGAAGAGGCACTTCCACGTGCATGTTTTTACTTAGTCCCTTGTCTGTCTCTCCAATAATCTTTTTTAGAAGAAGGTAGAATGGTGAAATTAGAGAAATATGTTTGCCTTTAGTTTTCTTTCTGTAAATTACAGGTTAACAGAATGCCTTTTGTTTCCTCTTCTGAATGAGGAACTAATGCCATCTAGTCTTGATATCTGGCCTTGTAGTCATTTCAGAGTTGAAAAAAGAGGAAGAGTATAGAAGATAGATTTAAGAAAGAGATTAGTAGTCAGGCATTGCCATGTCCGTAGTCCCTGTACTGTGGGTAGCAGAGGCAGAAGGATGGTAAGTTTAAGCCCAACCTGGGCAATTTAGTAAAATTTCAAAATTTAACAAGGGGTTCCAAGGGCTGGCTTGATAGCTCAACAGACTAATGCCTGCTTAGGTAGAACACAGTGGCTAGGGGTCAATCCCCGCATGCCATGCCAGCCCTGCCCCAAATGTGCACTGAGACAGCTGTTGAGATTGGCATGGTAGCGTGCGCCTACAATCCCAGCACTTGGGAGGCTGAAAACAGGAGAATCACTCTGCATTTGGTCTATGTAGTGAGACCATGTAGACCCTGTAGAACCTGCCCTAAATATGGAAAAAAAAATCAAATGAAAAGGGATTCAGGGTGTAGCTGAGTGCTACGTCCCTGGGTTCTGGTTGCTCTAGGAAGGTGAAACACTTAGATATTTGGATACATCACAAAATATATATACAATATTGCTTTTTCTGTGCATTCTAATTACTTTAAAATGTCTGGTTAATACTGTAGGAAATAATGAGGAAACTCATTCCAGTGCTAAGAGTTACCACTACCTAAATAACTTCTTGCCCAGTAAGCATTTTATAATTAAAAGGTTTTGGATCTTCTTTCAGTTGGAAAAAAACATTATTACTATGTGTGAGAGTAGGTTATGTGTGAAAGCATGTTACACACAAGAGTGTGTTATGAAAGCCTTGGAAAGACTAAACCTAAACCTCCCCATGCTGGTGTACCACTTATTAGATGAATGGCAGAGTCACTTATGTCCCTAAAGTTTAGTTTCCTCTTTTATAAAAATTAGCTAAAGTAATACTGCCACAGAATGGCTGTAGTGGTCTAAAGTAACAGTAGTAATGAAAATAGACTATGTATGTAAACGTATATAATATATTGTATGTAAATGTGGTTATTTTGATGTCTTTTGCCTTATGTAATAAAATCATTTCATACATTGTCTTGGTTAAATAAGTGTTTAATATATAAAAGTCAGCTGATAACATTGTGGAAGCATTACCATTAAAAGGGACACAACAGGGGCCGGGGAGGTGGTTCAGTGGAATAAGTGCTTCCTTGGCAAGCGCAAGGGCCTGAGTTCAATCCCTGGTTCTGTCCCCCCCCCAAAACAAGGGACACAACAGAGGGTATGCATGCCATTTGTATTGTCTAAATTTCTACATAACTAGCTAATTTGTTTATTCTCTAATAATGTAAGATAATAAGGAGAATAAACTCAACTAATTATTTAAGTTTTTCCAGGAATTAAAACCAGCTTTATCTGAGATAGTTTCATTATCACAAAGAACTATTCTGAGTGCAACTGTTAAAAGGATCAAGATGAATTCATTAAAGGCGTTCGTTGTTTTGATAATGCTACACAGAATATGGAAACAGAAATTGTTGTGTCAGTGAGTGAAAGAGTAGGCAGTACAGAAAAAGAGACTGAAGAGATGCTTTTTATTTGTTAATGTTTTATTACTTTAGTGATTTTATTTTCCAACCCTATTAATAAAAGCCATATTAACCAGTTTGTTTATCTTCCAAAAGACACTCAGGAGGAAACTTTAATGACATAAACTGAAATTATGTAGAATCTTCAGTTGTATTACAAAGCTTAAATCTTGAGTCTCAGTTTATTTACAGGGGTCAGTTGAATATGTGTAAACATACAACAGATGAACTGGTTCTATCATCATTTTAAGTAGTGTACATCCTAATTTGTGCTTAAGCAAACAAACTTGTTTTGAATAAAAGTTACCTGTATATTTTTTAAGTTCTTCCATGAAAGAGACTTGTAGTATTTGTCTGTTTAGTTTGATTATTCTGAAATTAATGACTGCAAATAATTATTTTAGTAATTCCTTAAGTAATGGCAAATAGATTTTTATTGTCTGCTGTTTTTATTGTTAACTGTATCTTTTGTTCCTATAGGTGATTCCCACATAAATTTCCAACTTACTAATATTTAAGTCTTTCATGGTGTATAAGTTGTTATAGATAGGAAGCAAGGTAAGTTCATGCTGTGTGAGAGTTTCGATTTGCCTGCATTGTAGGTAGTAGGCAAGGGGGAAGGCTGAGAAAGTAGGATTAGTCCAGATTTACAAAGTACCTATTATCATTGGGGAATTCTTGGTGACTTTATAGTCAAGCTAAAGGCAGGGGAGATGGCGCAGTAAAATAAGCACTTCCCTAGCAAGCACAAAGGCCTGAGTTCAGTCCCCAGTTCTGCCAAAAAAAAGGAGTCAGTATAGTCAAGCCAAGTCTAGCCAATGGATTGATTTATTCATTTTTTTATAACTGGTTGTACTGAGGGGCAGATTATAGCTCAATAGGGTCTTAAGTGAGAGAAGTTGGTTGGGAGCTGTAGGTGAAGATGGGAAGTGGAAAAAGAGTAACAGCTGAATATAAAGTGTTTAGGTGTGGAATTGGCAAGGTCTGGAGATTGACACAGAGGGTGAACCTCAGGAATGACTCCAGCTTTTCTACTACAGAGTCACAGAATGATGATTGGTGCCATGGCACGACCATTGAGTAACAGTTTGCAGACAAGATTCGAAAAGGAAGATAATACTTAATTCCTGATTGTTTATTGATGTGGCATCTCTGACCAAGGCCTGACCTCACATAGTTTTTTCGTAGTGCTGACTGCTGTGCTCAGATCTGGCTCCCTGTAGCTCTCCATGGGCAGAATGGAGTGTGAGCTCCTAAAGCCCCTCCATAGTTTTCTGTTTTCTAAGGGTGCTGTTAGAAATATTGCCATTTTCTTTTTACACACTTTAAAGTCTTAGGGCCAGGGTTGGATCCCTGGTTCCGAATGCTGTGCTCTGGCCCCGCCTTCAGGTGCACTGAGCCAGCAATGGAGTCCGGGCATGGTGGCGCATGCCTATAATCCCAGCACTAGGGAGGCAGAAATCTGAAGGATCACTATGAGTGCGGGCTGCATAATGAGACCCTGTACAAAAGAAATAAATAAATAATGTAATCTTAGGGTACAGTGCCCTGTTTATTGGTCTCTAAGTGAACACCTTCATATTTTTACTTAGATAACAAATAGTAGCTACTGTTGAGTACTTAGGGTTCGTCAGTCACTTTACATACCCTGCGGAAAGAACTGAACGGGCAGATGTTCTGAAAGGGCAGGGACTAATATCACCCTTTAAATAAATGAGAAAACTGGGGAGCATAGAAGCTATGATTTGCATATCATGAGTTACACCTGACTCTATTACTGGGTATCTTGCTTTTAGCTA
Organism: Ctenomys sociabilis; assembly: GCA_004027165.1. Lineage (NCBI taxonomy): Eukaryota > Metazoa > Chordata > Mammalia > Rodentia > Ctenomyidae > Ctenomys > Ctenomys sociabilis. The sequence goes on from PVKA01033373.1 coordinate 23,766, forward strand.
GTCTCAGGGCTGTGAAATTAACTAAAGATATCTTAATCAGAACTGTGATTTTTGGGCAAGTTTAGTTAAAAGAGAAACTCAGTCTTGCTTGCCAACTGTACTTCACTCTTGACAGTTGAGAACATTTATAAATTTATAAAAATAAATAGTTTTGCATTAAATGGTATGATTTGATAGGACCTATTTCTCTTGCACTGGTTTCTTTGTGTGTGTGTGTGTGTGTGTGTGTGTGTGTGTGTGTGTGTGTGTGTTTTAGGGAAGGGTATACAGGGTGTTCAGGGTCTCACTACTAGATCGGACTCCTAGTGATCAGCCTGTTTACAACCTCCCAAGAGCTGGGATTACAGATGCGTGCCACAATGTCCACTCTCAACTGCCATATCAGTGCACCCCAGGGGTAGGTCCAGCAAAGCAGGCCCGGGGATCAAACCCCCAGCCCCTGTGCCTGCTTGCAGGCACTTTAATTGAACTGGTTTCTAAGGCCCATTTTCCTGTTACTAGTCTACCCTGGTTATACTGAAAACATATTGGCCTCCTGCTTCTGTACCCGTTAGGCATGCTCCCACTGTAGGACCTTTGTGGGTCCAGTGCCCACTACTTAACCACTCACTCCTAGCTAAGACTGCAGAGCCCTGTTTTCTCATGCTAAATGTTACCTGCTCTTTGTAGTC
>PVKA01033374.1:0-24446 GCA_004027165.1 Ctenomys sociabilis
GACCTGGCTTTTTTTTTTTTTGATACCAGGGATCAAACTGTCTCTGTCGCTGTCTCTGTCTGTCTCTGTCTCTCTCTCCCCCTATTATAAATTGCACTAAAATTACACCCTTCCCTAGCCTACAGCCTGAGCCCACTGTTTTCTCCACAAGCATCCTGGAAGCATCGCTCTCCTGCTTGTGTTACTGCCAGTATTGTCTGTAGTTCTGCCATTCTGACACATGAAAGTGTAATGTGTAATTCTCCTTTTCAGCAGAGTTTCTAGGCCATTTTCTTTCAAGCATCATCTTCCTTCTTTACTTTCTTCTCTGGTGCTGCCTGCTTTTTTCTTTTGTCCATTCTTCTGTTGATTCTTTGGGCTTCTTATTGTCAATAGGAGCACTTTATTAAATAAATTAGTAATCTAAGATAGATCTCACAGTATCTTTCCCAGCTGGTCATTTTGCTAAAATGTTGTTTCTGATTTTCTTTTTCCTGTGCAATATAGTTTAACCTTTGTATTATATGATTGAGCTCTTTCTTTTAAGTTCCTTGGTTTTCTGTCTAGTTTAGAAATATCTCTCCTGCTTCAAAATTTAGAAGGCATCGTTTGGGTAGCTGGAGGTGTAGCCCAGTGGTGGAGCAAGGGGTTTGCACATGCGGGACCCTGCGTTTGATCCTCAGCTCTACAAAATAAATAAATAAACTGGACATCACAGTGCAAATGATGTATAAAGGAAAGACTGTAATAAAACTTACATCAGTTATACCTAGAAATTCATGTTAGTAGAGAGTTCTGAGAAAACATTGCCACCAACACGTTAGGGTTAGCACTTAATGTGTTGGAGATAAAGATTGTAAGACCTTTGCTATCTTGCACTGTAATTTATTGAGGAGAAGCAGGCACACGTAATTTCTACCCATAGGTGGCAGTATTTGAGCAATCAGCATCACCTATATTAAAGTGGATTATTCAAATAAATCTGCATGCGAAGTATTTTTAAACTTTTATCATGGAAAAGTTCAAGCATACATAGAAATAGAGAGATGTAAGAACCACTCTCTTCTCGCTAGCCAAGCTACCTCGGGAGTTGGTGACCACAGTGAGTCTTGTTCTACTAGGCCCCTCCCCTCTACACAGGGATCCTTTTGAAGCACATCCCAGACAACTACAAAATTAAATATAAAAAATAATGATACCAATGTTAAAACACTACCAGAGAATTCTAGTGGCATCCATGAAATCCTAAAACAATAAAATGACAAACAAGTGACAGACAAAACGCCCCCTGCCCTTGATGGTGAAACTCAGTGTCTATCACACAATGTCAGAAAGTTTATGTACTACTTTCTCATAATTCTACAAAAGAAAGATTTGCACTAATAATGTTTGAACAGGATACCCTGTCTGCTTCTTGTACTATAAATAATCACTAGGAAAATAACAATGTAAAAAGTATTAATTATTGAAACTGTACTACAAATCAGCTTTTAAAACAAAGATAGATATACAGCTACATTCTCTTAATTCAATGAATAGAGGGATCTATTCTAATAATGTTTGTAAATAGAATATCATGTCTGCACCTTGTACAACAAATAACCACTAAGAAAACAATATGCAATGTATTAATCATTGAATTGTTCTACTAATTTGATTTGAAACTGTCTCATTGCTATTTGTTCTTCAATAAAATTATGGAAAAATAAAAAATAATAATTAAGAAACATAAAAAAGAAAGTTTGTGTAAATAGAGTGTATGGTAGTAAAATGAAAAGTGTTATTTAAATTTTTAAAAGTGATTGCTAAGCTTCAGGAATGACAAAATAATATAGACTATATGACATTTGCCTCTGTACTTGGGCTTAAAAGAATAAGACCAAAGTAGAAGTTTTTGCAGAGCGGGTGACTAGATAGGGAAAGGGGATATGAGCAACGGGGGTGGAAAATTACAGACTCATTAGGGCAAAGCAGTGACAGCTGCTGGCTCTAAAATTAGGAACAGAGACAAGAAATTTTAGGTGCACCACCAAACAAGTCACAGAGGCTCGGCTCACTGAGCACCTTTCGGAAAGCCACTGACCCCTGAGAGGATACTGGGCAGGCTCCTGCCAGGTCGAGTACTTGGCCGCTATTCAGTTCCCCAGAGCTTGTTGCTCCCACACAATGGTCTACAAACAAAGCAGTTTTGTCCTGAGGATGAACAGAGGGCCTCTTGAGGAGCTCCAGACCTCATTTCCAGCCACCTCCCTCCGGGACTACTCGGTTATGTCAGTGCATTCCTGTTTCATTTAATCCACTTGAGGCGAGGTACTCTGAAACAGGAAAACAAGAATCCTCACTGATAAGACACTCTGCCACTCAGTGTAAGGCACTTAACATCATACAGAGTAGTTCAGTACTTCTCACTAAGTATCTAACGTAAACTCCAGGACTCACCGAGTTACTGCCTCACCTGTAGATTCTGGAGCTACTCTTGATGACTTTCATGAACTCTTAAGTAATATCTAAAAGCCTATTTCAGTTTCTCTTTGGGTAGATACTATGATAGAGGCTCCTCATTTTATGGTGAGTTACAGCCTGATAAACCGTCATGAACTGAAGACATAATAGTCAAAAATGTGTCTACTGCACCTGCCTTACTGCACATTGAGGCTTAGTGACACAGCACACTGTAGGCCTCAGATGTTTTCCTCATGATCACATGGCTGACTGGGAGCTATGACTTGCTCCACTGGCCAGCACGAAGAGTGCCCTACTGCATGTCACTAGGCAAGGAAAAGGTGCAAACTCAAAATTCTGTGTATAGTAACTATATAATCTGGATCCATGTCTCACGAAGTCAAAGACTGAAGTCAAAGACAAAAGAGATAGACAGGAGGAATGTTTAGTAAGAAGAGGGAAATAGTGTCCAATAGTTGGCAGAGGGTCTAAAAGAAAGTTTCAGGGACTGGGGAGATGGCTCAGTGGAATAAGCACTTCCCTGGCAAGTGCAAGGGCCTGAGTTCAATCCCTGGTCCCACCAAAAAAATAAAATAAAAATAAAAGGAAGTTTCCAAAGGGACTTTTTGTATATGAGTTTTTAGTACCAAAAAATGATCAGGGCTCAGAACACTCTGAGTCAAACTCAAGTTAACCTATAGGACTAAAACAAGCTTCCTTAAGCTAGAAAGGGGCTACAAGGAGTACAGGGAGGCAGCGAGGGTATGTCTACAGGTGCCACTTGGCCTCTATACTACCCAAATGGTCCATTAAAAGAACAAATTAAGAAAAGAAAAAAAAATTTTCCAGAGAGGTAGGTGCAGAAGTTGTCATTGTGGGCATCTGTCACTTTGCTTGTCACCAGGCTTGTCACACCCCTGGGCTTAAATTGTTCACCTGGTGCTTCTCAATTCTTGATCACAGGTCCCTGTTGATGTGACCAAGCCCGGTCCTCCTGACTCTACCTTGAGCTCGGTTTCTCTAGCTGCCTGCCTCCTTCTGCCTAACTTGTCTATGATAGTCTGAGTGTATGAAGGTTTGTCTGTAATGGCTTAAATGTACATTGAAGTAAAAAAATTGTAAGTTGGAGGCCATCTGTACTTATGATTTTGGCAATTTTTATCACAGACGAAGCTGTCTTGGTCCTATATCTTTCTGATTCAGAGTACATATTGGTACTGATGTGGAGAAACCTCAGTGGCTGCAAAGAAGTAAATATGTGGCTCACATTCACTTTTCAGACTTCCTGACAGCCAGAGATCTGAAAGTGTCTTGCATAATACTTAAAAGAAGGAGTCTTGACTAAAAAGTGAGAATACTGGTACAATATGGGAAGGTGACAGAAATGTAAAGCACAGTGGACCAGACAGGCCTGAAAGCCCCACATAAGGTCAAGTCTGGAATCACTGTACAGGAAAAGAACCAGTCAGAAGGACCGCTGCTGGTGCAGAGGGAAGCAGCTAGAACCCCCCCACTGCTCTCTGTAGGGGAAGAAGACCCTTTCTAAGTCCATCATGCTAGCTAGGATTCATTTTCGACTGGAAAATTGGCATCATTGTGGAGCAGGAGGATGCCACTACTTTATAGATCGTGACACTAGGAACATGGTCCTTGCTGTGGCCGATGCTCGAGGCATGATGGATGTTGGGATCATTCCTGCCCAGAAGGTTCCAGGGTCCCCCATCCCCCAGTTATGACAACCAGGTGTCTCCAGTCATTCCTGTGTGACCCCTGAGGGTGCAGGCCACCGTCGGTGAGAACCACCAGTGGACAGATTCGGTCACTGAAGCAGTGCTATCACCAAGCTGAAACAGCTGGTTCTATCCAACAGGACTTGGAACACCATCTGGTACAGCCACTATGAAGATTAATGAGGAAGCTGCCTACCATGCCTGTTTGGGCAATTTCAAAAAGTAAAACATGGACTGATCACCCAGCAGTAGATAAAATACTCAGATTACAGTATATTCAGAATGTCCATAAGTTGTGAGAAATTTCAGTTCAGTAAAGTTTCTTTCCTTTATAATAGTGTGAAACGGCAAGCAGAGAACTGCGTGTTTTGTGTGATTCCTCTTACAAATCCTATTGCCTAAAACAGAGTGGCAGCATCAGACACTGAGGGGCAGGGGAAGTTGTTTAATAGGTGCAGAGTTTCTATTTCATAAGATGAAGACTTTTAAGTGCGATTTACACAGTAATGTGAATGCACTTAGTACCACTGAATTTACACTTAAATAAAATGGTAAATTTTGTTACCTGTATTTTGCCACAGTTTTGAAATAGCTATGGAGGTCACCTCCTTTAGAGTGGAGGACTGAACATTCTCTACACATTCAACTAATAATCCCTTTCACCTCCAAGTTGTTCAAGCTCTGACTTGCTTGGCTTTCAACTTGCCCATGCCTGAAGCAGTCAAGGGTGAACCACGAGGGCTCCTTGAGTCTCCCAGGCTGCAGGACAGAAGGAAAGAGCAGATGCCCATGCTTGGCCCAATGAATTCTGGCCAGGAGTATGGCACTTACAGCTGCCAGCTGCCGTTCAAGCCATGAGCTGGCCTGAGCAAAGCAGCGCGCTCCGGTGAAAGGGAGGAGAGGGGACGGTGGGTGTTCAGAGCGAGCAGGGGACAAGGGCTGAAGGGCCCCGCATTGCACCACCCTGCGCATAACCGAGTGATTTCTGTCTTCACTGCCTCCTGCGATAACTGTCACCAAATTGAAACCGAGCTGGCTTAATCCACATAAGGCTTGGGATACCTGTACAGTCATTTGAACATTACTGAACCAATCAAGGCTTTTCTGCAAAGGGAAACCTGTGGTTTATAAAAACTAAGCCTATGTTGATAAGAGGCTAAGTAGCATAAGCCTGAGGAGAGGCTGAAGTGCACACAGCACTAGTCACCATCCTAAGGCCTTGGACATCAAAATGGGGGGACAGAGCCACACTCCCATGAGTTTTAGAATCAGTGAACCTGAGTTCAGAGCCCAGCTCCACCTCTGAAAGCCTTCGGGACCTCGTGAAAATTAATATAGGTAGGAAAGGACCCTATCTGTATTGGGCAGAGGAACAAAGACACTGGTGCGTGACTGGAGGCTCCTCACGAAGACACCAGCAGTGGGAAGATCAGGCTCACCCAGGTCACCCCTGCCTGACTTCATAGAAACAGCCACCAGCAGGCGAGTGGAGGCTGTCTGGGTGGAAGAATGCAGCCTGGATTTGAGAGCAGACAACCTGCCTCCTCTGGGCACCTGCTGCGTCCTCAGCGCTGAGAGCTTCTCTCCCTGCCTTTGCCGGGCTCACTCCCCAACGCATCTGGAAACCGGTGTCCTGCTCTCTAACATCTTTCCTCTGCCTCATGGTTTCTGTTGATCTGTGGCAGTGGCAGTCATGGCCGATTGGCTTGTTGCCATCTAGGCTTTCAGCTTCTGCTTTTGCTGCTGATTAAATCTCCCCTTGAACTTGGTGGCTAAAGAACGCAGGGGTAGAAACAATGAATCCACCAACCCTGACTGGATGGAGCTTTTTCAGTGAGTCCCTCCCCAGGCTGCTGATCCTCTGTGGATGGGCTGCTCTCTGCCAGCACCTCTTCCCTTGTTTGGCACCACAGGCTCTGGAGTGAGGTTTTGTGGTGCAGAAGGCGGCCACCTGTGGGTGCTGCCTCTGCAGAGGACAGAACTGTTTCCTAAGGGAGAAGGGCTGGGCTTGCAACAGGCAACATCTTGACCAAATTCAAAGCACACATAGACATAGCATAGACATAGTACTTAACGTGTGTTAGCTCTCATCTTTAAGACTTTCTTCTGTATTCCTACTCCTGTGTGGAGCACTGAGAAAATACAAGGGAAGGGGAGCGCAGGATGGCCACAAACCAAAGAAAAGGGTAAGTAGGGGTGGTGCAGTATCAGGGAAGCCCTTGAGTACTATGAGTGGTTTCCTGTGGTTGCTGGAGGCTTTAGAACAAGGGGCAGGGCTGGCCAAATAGCTCAGTGGATTAAAGTGCCTGCAAACAGGCTCAGGGATCCAGGGTTCGATCCCTTGGCCTGCCCCTGCCAGCCTGCCTGTCTGCCATGCCTCCCCACCCCTGGGGGTGCACTGAGATGGCAATTGAGACTGGCTGTGGTGACGCACCTGTAATCCCAGTTCTTGGGAGGCTGTAAACAGGTGGATCACTACAAGTCTGATCTAGTAGTGAGACCCTGAACACCCTGTAGACCCTTCCCTAAAATACATAAAATAAAATAACAGGCAGAATTTTAGTGTAACCAGGACACCAAATGATGCAGGTCATAACAGTTAGAGTAATGAGATCTATAGATGCTCAATTTATTTATAAAGATCAAAAGAACAAAGTTGAAGAAAAGAAAAAGGCAAGCAGGATGTGGGAGGTTAGTAGTGAGTAATAGGAAAAATACAAAGACATTTTTTTAAAAGGCTTGATTTTTAGTTTTTTGGGGGGGAGTACAGGGTGTCACTGGGTGTCACTGTGCAGCTTGGGTTCAGAGTGATCCTCCTGTTTTCAGCCTCCTCAGTGCTGGGATTACAGGCAGGTGCCACCACACCTAGTGCTGGTCACAGGCTCAGCACTCCTGGGAGCAGGGCATGCGGTACCAGGGATCGAACCCTGGTTCCTGCACTTGCCTAAGCAGATGCTTAGTCTGCTGAGCTATGTTGCCAGGACTTAAAAATTATTTATTTATTTGGTATGGGGTCTCATCACGCTGGTTTCAGTGGCCTGCACGGCACATCAAGGCTTTGCTGGGCAGGAGTGGCATGCGATACCAGGGATCCAACTTGGGTAGTTGCGCTTGCCAGGCAGGCACTTAGATCGCTGAGCATCTGCACAGCCTTGATTTATATCCACATATTTTGGTTATTAAGGCTCTAACATAGAGTATATTGAATTTCATGTTCCACCTGCTACTTGCAGGAAAATGATCACCTCTTATACATCAAATGACTTGTATTACGCAGCCATGCAATAATCATTCACTAGTTTCAGGAGCATTTTTTTTAGCAAATACATGAATAAATGTATGTGAACAAATACAGTTTTGTTTCTTTCTTCTCACTCTGCATAAGAGTACCTTTTACTTGTTTTCCTTGTCATTGTATTAGCTACACCTTCCAATATGATGTTTGTCAATCAGTCCATACCTATCTCTGTTCACAGGCCACCTGCCCTTCTAGCTATTTCCCTCTTCCCTTTCATAGGTCACAACTATTAATAGTTCTGTGCATTCCACACTAGTATACTCACATGTACTTTCAAAAACAGAAATGGAGGCCAGGAGTGGTGGTGCACACCTATAACCCCAGTACTTGGGAGGCTGAAACAGGAGGATCATTGCAAGTTTGAGACCAGTGAGCTCAAGGACAGCCTGAACTTTATGAGGAAACCTTGTCTCAAAAATAAATAAATAGATACAGAAATGGAATTGTATACATCTTTGTTTACAACTTTTGGTTATTTATTTATTTATTTTTGGTGGAACCGGGGATTGAACTCAGGCCCTTGCGCTTGCCAGGGAAGTGCTTATTGCACTGAGCCATCTCCCTAGCCCCTTGGGTTTTTATTTAAGATTATATTAATCATTTCAGTTTTCTAGGTCAGTGTTTATAGTGTTTACCTTATTTTTAAAATTTTTGTATAATAGGTATGATAGTTAACCATGTCAACTTGACTAAGAAATGCACAAATTCATTGGATCAGCATAGTTCTGGATGTGCCTGGAGTGTTTCCTGAAGACAGAAGACTCAGCGTGAGGGTGAGCGGCTCCAGCCAAGAGACTCCCTGCCTGAATGCGATGAAAGGAAAATGAAGAAGGGAGGCTCACATTTCTTGGGAGAGCTCCTGTCCATGCCTTCCCTTGGATAGTTCTCCTGGCTTCCAATGCAGACCCTTCAGCCTCCATCGCAGCCCTTTCGGCCTCCTGATGAGGACTTGCACAGAGCACTATGCTGATCTCCAGGCCTTCCAGCAGATCCTCTGGATCCGCAGCATTCAGATGGGCTTTTACGCTCTTCTGCACCTGGCTCAGTGGGTGGCCTTTGTAAACCCTTATGTATTCATATATCTTGCATTAATTTTGTCCTCTAGTAAGTAGTAACTGATGCAATATGGTGAGAGGGGGGTAAGGTCTAGGGTTATGAAAATGACCTCTTCTGATGTCCTTCCTGTCCAGCGCTGCTCCCGTCCCGCGGAAGAAGGCACTCGGACACTCAGCAACGGGTTCAGCAAGCCTTTATCGAGTGTGATGCAAGCCTCTACATGTGTCCGCTATCCGCGGCTCCTACCGTGCAAGCATGTGCAACTTCCTTATGCGACAGGTTATATAGTATACACAATCCAATCAGGGGGAGCCACGCAGCACCCGCGGATAGGCCCTCGGCGACAGGGTGATTTATCATAAGTAAATAAGGCGATGAGTTGTACAAAAACAAGAATCAGGAAGCAGGATATGGGCGCCATCTTTGCAGACACGATGGGCGGGGGAGCGAGGAGCGGGCGCCGTCTTGGCTCAGCTCCCAACACTTCCAGACCCAGAAGTGATAGTCAGAAGAGCTTTTAATTATCTTTAATTAATTTATTTAGGCTATGTTAGGTTTCTAAGGTCATAGGGTGAAAAACATTCTTAGGTAGGACAGGCTGTAAGTCCCATTAGAAGATTCTTTAGGAATCTCAGTGTTTCAGATGAAAAATTATTAATAGCTAGTAGAAAAAAAGCATAGATTCCTGAAATGTTTAGAAATTAGAAGCAGCAAGACATGGTGGCTGGCTAGGTGTAGAAGATGTAGCTTTTAGGTTTCTGGCTTGGTCAGTGGAGACATGCTGCTATTCATGTAAGCAAGAATTAAAGGAAAGTGATCGATTTCCTTCTAGGACCTAGTAGAATTTACGTGCCCATAAATATCCAAATTCTAGTAGAATTTGGGTGATTCATAGGTGTTTAGAATTTGGATGAGTCAGCAGTTACCAGTCTAGGCTATGAGGCCATATTGAAGGCCATAGCAATGGGGAGATTATTTAAGGGTTGTGAGAAAGGGAAGCAAAAGGACTATGTGTCTCTATGGAGACAAGAAGAAATGAGACCAGCAAGAAACACTGAAAGCTAGTAGTAAACAGTGAGAGAAGGTCAAGGAGAATACAATTCTCAAGAGCAAAGATAATTTCAGGATGAACGACAAGACCAATAGCATCAATCGCTGCTGGGAAGCCAGCCCAGCTAAAATCTGAAAAGGATGGAGAGGTCTTTGGTAAGTTCAGTGGTTCTAAGGGAGCAGAGGCCAGAGAGCAGTCTCAGGATGCAGAGAAGTGAGAATAGATGAACAGGTAGGTAGCAAGGTAGACTCCACTTCCAAGACATTTTGCTCAAGGCAAAAGGAAAGAAGTTAAGTGATGGTTAAGGCCATCTGGAGTCATGGGGATAATTCAGAGCTCATATCACTGTTATGTAGGGAGGTGAAGAATATCAAAGTTCAGAAAGTTCTCTTCAGTTTTATGAAATCACAGCTTGTCAAGTTCATGGAGCTTCCACAAGCGAACCAGACTGCACTAGAGCACAGGTCATTTGGCTGTTCCAGATACCCAGTCAGAACTCAGCACAGAGCCATGTGGTGCCGTATGTTTCTAAGCAGTGCCTAAACATTGCCAAGGGCTGATTTAAATGCCTGCACAGTAGCGCACAGCTGGAATAATACACAGAACTGTGCAAGCTGCATTTCCATGTGTGGAGCCTTGAGAATCTGGACCTGATTTTGGAGTGTCTTGACATTAAGAACACCAATCATAGATACTGAGCACTTACAACTCTTCATACCTGGGGCTTTGTAGGAAAACACAATTCAGAACTGTATTGATTCAACTCCATGAAATATGTTTTCTGGTTCAAGCAATTAATTTTTCTAAACAGATAACAATATGACAAAGTTGTTAAAAATTCAGGCAACAAAACACAACTGAAAAAAAAAAAAAAAACCCACAACTGAGTTCAGTTTTGAATCCTGGGTCAACTTCTTACAAGCTGTGAGATCTTGGGGAAGTTCCCAACTCATTAAATGAGAGAAATAAAAGTACCTACCACCTCCACCCACAGTGCCCGAATACCTGCCTGCCTTCTTGCTCCTGTCTACAACCAAAAATGTCTACAGTCATTAGCAAATATCCCTTGAGTAAAGTCACCACCTGTTGAAAATCACTGCTTGAAGCCAGATAATTTTTCTGGGTCTGTTTTTTGTAATTACACCAAATCCACTTTTGTCAAATGACTCCAAACCACAAGATTTTTTCAGAAGTATAACTGGCTTTGGCAGAGTTGTGGATGAGTCCTGAAAAGTGCAAGGAGGGTGTCAGAAAACACCTGACAGTCCTTATGCAAGCCCTTCTGGGTAATCAAGTCTCAAGGCTGGGACCCTCTAAGCCCCTCCTCAGTCCTACCGGTTTTGTTTCTCCACTAAAGTGTCCAGGGCTTGCTGCAACTGCCTTTGGTGTCAATTAGCATAAATATTCAAGGGAGGAATCTGAATGATGCAGTTCATTTTCCAAACTCTGTCCATAAGTCATGCCCCTGCTGGGAACAAGAGTCCGCCAGTCCACCCACCTGTATCCAGGGCTGGAGGGAAAATGGGATCTGGAGCCTCACAAGAGCAGAGGCAGGAGCCAGGAAATCTTCCCTGCATGGAGCCATTCCAGGAGAGAGCAGGTCTACTCAAATATATCTAGCCAATGGATAGAAGGAAAAGACAAATGGGTGTAAGACATGGGTATCCAATTGTCCCAGGGTTTAAGACTTAGTTTTACTAGTTCTTTGCTTTGTTTCAGATTTTTAAATTTTTATAGTGTTAAAATATATATAACATGAAAGCTACTGTTCCAGCCAGGCGTGATGCCGCGTGCCTGTGATCCTAGCACATGGAAGGCGGAGGGGCAGAAGCATCACAACCTTACGCCACCTTCAGCAATTTATCAAGAGCCGTGTCCCCAAAAGATGGCATTAAGCCTTGAAGCTGTAGCTTGGTGAAAACCACTGACTCATGTTCCAGCACTGGAATAAAAGGAAAGTCACTCTTGCAACCACTTTTAAGCATATAGTTCTGTAGTGTAGCCATACAACCACTGCCATCCTCCCATCTCCAGGCTTTTCGTCTTTCCAAACGGAAACCTTGCATTCATCAAGCACTAGCTCTTCCTCCTCCCTAGCCCCCACGGCACCTGCCATTCCAGTCTCCCTGAACCTGACCACAATAAGTACTTCCTCTAAGTGGAGTTATACAGCACTTGTCTTCTCATGACTGCCCCTGAAATTCAGCATGTTATGGCCTATGTCAAAAGGTCCTTCCCTCTGCAAATTGAATAATAGTCCAACATTTTTTAATCCATTTTTCTGTTTGATGAACACTTGGATTGGTTCTATGTTTTGGCTATTATGAAGGAAATGGACTCATTTTTAATACTGAAAGTCATGTCTCCCAAGAAAATCCTTTATCCCAGGTGAGCCAGGACATTGGTCACTATGTTAGCTGCCTGCCTCTGAAGCCAAATAGCTGATATACATAGTTTAAGGGAGGAGAGATTTATTCTGGCTCCTGGCTTCAGAGATTTCAGTCTATAGTCATCTGGCTCCAAGGCAGAAATGACACAGTGAGGTGCATGCAAAGGAAAGAAACGGGGTGAGGGGAAGGGGCTGGAGACAAGAATGCACCCTTTGGGGCAACACCTCTAGACACCCACCTCAGGCCATCCTAGCACCTTCAGCTAGGAGCTCATTGGTGGAGTAGCTCAGTGACCACTTCTGCACCCCGTGGCGTCAGTCATCTTCCAGTAGCCTGGGCTGACATTTAAGATCTAAGCTGAACAGCCAGCTAGATAAGCAGGGTGGTCCTGTCTGGGAAGCTCCCAGCAAACAGTGCCTGAGTAGAAGTGGCCCTTTCTGCACAGCCCCTGAGGACAGAGCAGGCTCACGAGTGGTGGCTCTCTAGGACACCATCGAGGTTCCAGTGACAGGTGCCCACCTGGGACACCAAAGGTGACACTCTCTCAATCCTGTGCTTGCTTGCAGTTCAGTGTTCATTTTTGCCTAGTCCTGGACTTATTCATAAATACCAAAGTGCCTCAAAGATCTGACTCCCACAAAGCTGAGGGAGTTTTCTGTTGAAAGGAAATTTGATAAAAATACGTGCATATACAGTAACTCGGATTTATTCCCTTGCTTTTTATGACTTTTTAAAGAATATTTATTTAATTGGTACAGTGTTTCCCTATGCAGCTCTTGTTACAGCCTCCCTAGAGGATTACAGGTGTGCTCCACCATGCCTGGTTTCAGCAGTGGGCTCAACACAAACCCGGCAGGGCATGCAGTACTACTTCTGGCACCAACCAGAAGGCATTATCTTTGGTTCTTGTGTGAGATTGAAAAGTTTTTAATGGGACAGTTACTTGTGACGTCAGAGGAGTGGAGGATACAAATGACCTGAGCCAATGCGCATGCAGCCACTGTCCATCCTCTTTTCAATGGCCTGCTCTCACTCTGAGGCGCACACTTCCTTTTCTACTTTTAATAAATGTAGAAGCTTGCCATCTTTCGTGTTTTTGTGTCCGATCCTTTGTGCAGGACAAGAACCTGGACTCTGGAGGGTCTCCTCTGCACTCCAGAACCTTGGTAATAAAAGTGTAGAATGGTACAACTGCTTTGGATAACTACTGGTTACGTCTACTGTCTCCTACAGCCTACATGCACCTACTCCATGGTTCGGCAATTCTATTCCTCAAGGAACCATACGTGTATTTGGCACTGTTTGTAAGCACTATTTAAAGTAGCCCTAAACTGAAACCTACCCAAATATTCATCAAAAGGAAAATGAAGCCTGGAGAGATAGCTCAGTAGAATAAGTGCTTGCCTGGCAAGCACAGGGTCCTGAGTTCAATGCCCAGTACTGAAAGAAAAAAAGAAGAAAATGAATAGATAAATATATATCCATAATAAGGTGGATGAGTTATATCAATATTAATATCCTCCTTGTGATATCCTGCAACAGTTTTGTAAGATGCTACCAGCAGGGAGACCTGGTGAAGGCATACCGAGCTCTCTGCATTGCTTCTTGTTGTTGTATGTGGACCAAAATGTCTTAAAAAGCTTAATTTAAAAGTATGTACAGCCCAGTGTGGTGGCACATGCCTGTAATTCCGGCACTTGGGAGGCTGGGACAGGAGGATCTTCATGAGTTCATGGCCAGCCTGAGTTACGTAATGAGACCCCGTCTCAAAGAGAAAAAAGTAATAAAAACAGTTATTTTTTTCCTAGGGAGAAGTAGCAGGCTGACAATGCAGAAAGAAGATTTATTTTTCACTCTATCTTTTTGCATAATTTGAATTTTAAAATTTGTACCTCTATAATTTATACTTTAAAAACACTAAGAAATTTTGTACTTCCTAATTTATAAGTTCAAGGTATTCTTTGACCTCTCTGCATGTCAGAAACTAGGGAGGCATTGTCCCCCAGTCTTCAGCTGCTGACTGGGTAGAGGTCCCCATGATCTACTTCAACCTGCCATGATTCAGCCCCAGGGGAGCATCCGTCCCCTAAAATATTATTGCACGGAATTTGAACTTTTCAGTCTTCCGCCAATCGCAGCCACGTAGGCGTTCTTATAGGTTAACATGCTGAGCTGGGGGTGTGTGCCAGGCAAAGGACAGCCACGCTTCCAGAGAGAATTGGGAGCGCCTCTGGAAATTCTGACCCTTGAAGGGAAACTACCACTAGTGTTCGATCTTAAGAGAGATTTCATTGTTGATTTCGTTTATGGAGACCAATGTCATATCATTACTGAGTTCTTCTTAACTCTGTTATAGTTATCTTGTTCACCTGATATTTGTTGGTGAAATATCTTTTTTCTTTTAAATGTATTTGGTTGGTGCAGGGTCTCACGACACAGCTTGGACTCGTAGTGATCCTCTTGTTTTCAGCCTTCCCAGCACTGGGATTGCAGTCTTACACCTCTACGCCTGGACTCTGTGGCCAGCTCAGCCCATCCTGGGATGGGGCTGATAGGGCATATCATGCTGGGGATTGAACTGTGGTCCCTGAGCTTGCCTAAACTTGCCCATTACCGCTAAGCTATCTAGCCTGCCTCTGTTGATGACATATCTTTTTTTGGTTTAGGAGACAAAGGCTTTTATCTAATGAAAATAGAAAAATTAACCAAAGCAGATATAGAAATACATTTAAGGGCCAGAGAGCTAACTCAGTGGTAAGTTCAGGGACCCAAGTTTGATCCCGGGTACTGCATGCCATGCTGGCCCTGTGCTGAGCTGGCCACCAGGCACACGCCTGTAAACCCAGTACTACGAGGCTGAAACAGGAGGATCACTCCGAGTCTGAGCTGTATAGTGAGACTCCGTACCAAATAAATGAAAAATAAAAACAACAATAACAACAAAATACATTTTTAAAACTCCTGCATCCTACCCTGTAAGTAAACAAAAGGCAATATCATACTGTTAAAATTTTAAATCTGAGATTTAAAGCACAAAAAGTATGGTGTGGCTCCATGATAAACAGATAAATTACACAGTGGGTTTTTTAAAAAGTCCCTTTTCCTCCACCCACTTCTAAAATGTCACAAAGATCTAAAATATTTCAGACCTGAAAGATATTCAAATCTGTCAGCACTAGCAGTTGGAAAGCAATGCAGATAGATCATTACACCTCCCTGAAACCGACTGTTCCTGATCCTAGCACACACCAAGCCATGCTACAGACCAAGAAAACCAGAATCCTTGCCCGTTACGCTACAATGATAGCAAACCCTACCTTGATGCCAGAAACCGAGCATTCTGTTTTCCTGAAAGTAATGCAGTGTGAAAAAAAATATATGTATTAAAAAACAGAACCTTTGGCAGCTAGCACATTTAAGAAATAATGCACAAAAACACAAAGGAAGGGCCAGGCAGATAACTCCGTGGTTTAAGTGCCTGCCTGGCAAGAGTAACGACCCGCCCTGATCACAGTGATTGACAGGTCACTCCCACGTTTTCCGCTAGCTGGCCCCGCCCTCATCTCCTACCTCCCTTTCACCAATGGCCAGTGAGTGAATTCCATTTGCTTCACAGCCTGGCCAGAACTTCTCTATCTTCTTAATCATTTTAAGTATTGCAGTAAGTTGGTTTTAATTTACGTTTTTCTTGATGAGTAATGATGCTGGAAACATTATCAATTTTTCTCTTTTTTTTTCTCGCTTTTTATTATGAAAAGAATCACATACAGAAAAGGTGAGATTATGTGATGAATATCCATGTACCCAGAACTGAGATCCAAACAGTTGTTAGCCTTTGTTTCTGATGTATACGTGAGCCAGGGAGATGGCTCAGTGGAATAAGCACTTCCCTGGCAAGTGCAAGGACCTGAGTTCAATCCCCAGTTCTGATGTGTATGTGATTGTTTTGCTGCCCCACCGTAAAGTAAGTTTCAGTTGTAATGACACTTGACTCAGGAAATGTCACCAGAAAATGCACCAGGAAATAATGCCTACAAAAAAAAAAAAAAAGGAAATATTTCCTACAAATAGGCATTTATTGCACAGCCACGTGGTCATGATTCTAGCTAAGAAATTAATAATTTCTTTAAAATATTATCTAACAGTCTGTGACCAAATTTCCCTGTCTACCCCATTTGTTCCAAAAGTACTTTTTAAAACTAGAAGTAAAGAAAGCTAACGCACTGGATTTGATTGTAAGAACCCTTTAATCAGCCCAAATAGTGATGCTGATTTTTTTTTGGGGGGGGGTGTGTCCAGGGTCTCACTACACAGCCCAGACTCAAAGTGATCCTCCTGATTTCTGCCCAAGTGCTGGGATTGCAGGTGCGTGGCTCTATCCCCAGTTCAGTGCACCTGGGTGCAGGGCCAACATGGCATGCAGAGCCAGGGACTGAACCCTGGCCCCTGTGCTTACCTAAGCATGCACTTAGTCCACTGAGCTATACTGCCAGCCCTTAATTTCTTTTTCTTTTTTTAAGAACAAAACTCTGTTCTAGTTGTCTATATGAAGACTTTCTTTTTCCTGGAGACAGGATCTTGGTAAGTCACTAAACTGACCAGGCTGGGCTGGAACTTCCTAACTTAACCTCTCAGAGCTCTGGGATTAGAGATACACCACCACCCCCAGCTGTAAAGGATTTTTTTAAAAGGCTCTCCAAAACTTTAATGGCGTAAAACCATGATATTGTTTTATTTCATGTCTTTCTGGAGCACACAAATCTTGGTAAGGCCCAATAACGTGATTCTTGTGTATCACCTTGTCTTAGTTACCTTTCTCTCCTTGCTAAGAGAAATGTTAAAAGAGGCAAGGTTTATTTAGCTCACACTTTGTGAAGGTTTCAGTCCATAATCAGCTGGCTGCAAGGCAGGGTGGCCTGGCAGAAGGATGATACCAAAAGCAACAAGAGGTAATGGAAAGAGCAAGCCTCTTTCCCTCCTTACACTGCATGCAGGCTACCCACCCTACAGTTCACGTGGCACTCATACCCCCAATCCCAGCACTAGACAATGAACTAACCACAAGCTCTAGGTTTATACACCTCAGAAAAGAGCACTCCCAAGACTGCATGAGGCTGGGGGAGCAGGGAAGGAGGGGGACATCCAGACACAAACCATAACATACATGACATGGCCAAGGTCATTTAGGGGGATGCAGTTGTCAAGTGGACAGGTGTGGTGAGTCTGGTGTAGTTTCCCTTTCATGTGCCATGCTTCTGTTGGGATGGTCCGAAGGCTGGGGTCAGCTGCATCTGCCCACCAGAGCATGTTCTTGTAGCCTGGATAGCTAGAGTGCCTCCAAGTACTGAGTTTTCCTACATGATGGCTCAGACCTCTAAGAATGAATGTTTGACTGAGCAGGATGGGAGCCACACAGCTTTTATGGCTCAGCCTCAGAAGCTGCATAGCACTGCTGTCATCTCCTTTCATTGTGTGATGCATCCCCAATACTCACTGACAGTCAAAGGGTTTTTTAAAACCACCATGGCCCATGTTCTAGCCAGTAATGACTTTCTCTCACTTGTGAAACATACACCTTTCTCCAGGACTCCTTGTTATGGATCAGATAAGTTTACCCTAAAGGCCAGTGCTCTGGAAGCTTCTTCTATAGCCCCTGGCACTCCTGGGAGGTGGAAGACTTTGAAGAGGTACTTCCTAGTGGGAAGTCCTGCACCCCTGGGGGCATTCTCTTGTGGAGGTCTTGGGACCTGGCCATTTCTTCCTCTTCTCTTTCCTGTGCTGGCCATGAGGCGAGCCACTTTGTTATACCCTACACAGCCACCAGAGGCCCAAAGCAGCAGGGCCAGCTGATGATGGACTAAAATCTGCAAGACCGTGAGGCAAAATAAAATTCCTGTCTGTCTAAGGTGATGTTCCCAGGGACTATTCTTACAGCAACAGAACACTAGCACACTCTTCTCAGGTCTTAGCCTATGGGATGTGCTCTTTTCTACCCTGGATCTTAGACACCTCATTGAGGAGCTAAGAGGTGCTATGAGACATGTTCTTAAGATTCTTAGAGAGATTCTGTATACTGAGAGGATACAAAGCACTATCTTGCATCTTTCTGGGGCCATGGACAACAGTCTTACAGTTATGTACTAGATCTCTTCGTTTTTCTTTGTCTTTTACTTGGTTCTGGGGATTGAACTCAGGATGTGCGCTTGCCTGGCAGGCGCTGTGCCACTGACCAGATTTCTCAAGAGACTTTTATCAGCAGTTCCCCTGTTGAATGATACACATTCTTATTTTTCTGCTTGTTTCCTCTTAGTGTCATTTAACTTTTTCTCAAATCCACCACACACCTCCATATTTCCTGTAAAATTGGGTCTAGAGGCTTGATTGGGCTCAGGTTGACTATTTTTGGCAAGAATATTTCCTAGGTGAAATATCGTAGTGCACATCGCAGTGCGTTATACTTCCAGTCTTGAGGGTTAGGGTCGTCCTGTCACTATATTAGCTTTCATCACTTCCTTAGAGTGGTGAGTTCCTAATCTTTCCATTACAAAATTACATTTTCCTCCTGACTAGCATGTAATTTGTGGACAATACTATGAAAAATATGGAATGCATGACAGATTCATGTCTTCCTTATGCAGGGGCCATGCTAATCTTGACAGCCTTCTAATTTTACTCTGAATTCTGGAACCAGGGACTGGTCTGGCTCTTGTGAATAAAATTGTTCCGTATCTTGCTTTGGCAGCTTCCCTGGCTCCAGAGAGTTATCGTGTAAGCTTAAAGCTATCCCTGAATGACTTCCCTTTCCTCGGTAGCAGTTTTGCCCATTTTTGGCTAAGCTGTGTCTATCTTAGCTTCAGTTTTTATACCAATATGATCCCATCTGCTTTCTAGCTTACAAGAATTTCTGTGTATTGCTGGTCTTCTGTTGACACTCTTCATTATTTTCCTGTTTTTATGAATTTTATGTGCTTGTATCAAATATCCACAATGAGACAGAATATGTAGTTTAAGGATACTCAAAGCAAGAAGTATGAAGGTTGGTGGGTGATTTGCTCTTGGGAAACCTCATTGTAGGCTAACAGTGAAATTTTTACACATATGTCAAAACCTCACATTGTACCTATAAGAATATATAATTTTTATTTATCAATTAAAATATTTTTAAATAAAAGGTATCAGAAGATGAAGACAAAAATTAGCTAATAAAGACATGGGCTGACATGCAGCATAGTGCCAGAGCACTCACCTGTCATTTGTAGGGACTTGGGTTAGATCCCTAACACCACCACCCCTGCATAGACACAATGAAGATGAGAGCATGAACAGACTATTAGATAGATAAAAGAGTTACTAGGGGCAAGTGTGGTGGTGCTTACCTGTAACCCCAGAAGTCTGAGAGGCTGAGATGGGAGGAGCCCAGCTTGGGTAATTTAGCAAGATTTTTATCTCAAAATAAAGAAAGTTTTAAAGGGACGGGTTGTAGCTCAGTACAAAACTATGTTCACCCTCAGTCCTACCAAGACCACCCTGCTATCCCCTCAAAAAAGATAAAACAGCTAGAATCAGCAAAATTTGCTGTATATATGGAAGTTCTTGAATTGGGTAGTGATCATAGCAGACAATCAGGAAGACTTGAGCTCTGGCCCAGCTTTAGAGGTAGTCTTGATGGGATTATACTAATTCGCACAATCCATATCTCTTTTTCTAGGTCTTAGTTCAGGAGTAATCATGTGACCTAAATCTCCTAATCAGAGTGAATGTTAGGAATCTTGATTGGAATATTGAAACTAATGAGCTGTGCCCCTACGTGACAAGGATGTTTATAGACCTGACTGAACTGGCACCCACCCTATGACCCCACAGGAATGAGTCACAGACTAGAACTGATCCTGCGCAGATCAAGGTAAACATAGATCCCCAGTGGCACTCTTGGGCTAGTGGATCAACCAGATGTGATGTCCTGGGCTCACCTGTGTGAAGCTTGAAAATCTCTGTTTTATTTAAGCCAGTTTGAGTCACATTTTCTTTTTTTTTTTTCAGAACCAGGGATTGAACTCAGGCCCTTGTGCTTGCCAGGGAAGCACTTATTCCACTGAGCTATCTCCCTGGCCCAAGTCACATTTTCTCGACACTTGCTGTATAAAAGTCTGGTAATCAGGTGGATGGGGAAGCTGGTAATCAGGATATGTAAAGCAAAAAGGAACAGCTGGCTTGGAAGGTGAGATGTTTTGTCCTGAACTTTCACAATGTCACGTCCCACCTCAAGTTTGATCCTTGGACCTGGATTCATGGCTAATTTACAAGACCTAGACCCACTCTAAGATCTTCACTGGCCTTTCCTCTAAAGCTTTTGTCAGTCCTTCTCTCATCCACATCAGTGTCCACCATGCCTTCCCTAACATTTTGGATGCAGCTCCATCACTGCTTTATCACTTCCTGTTGCTGTGTTCTCCACTGAACTTGTCATACCTATCTGCATACCCACGAATGCAGCCCCAGGCCATCTAGTAGGCACAAAACATCTTGATGAGCATATGACAGCTAGTCTCCCTGGATTTTTCTTGAAAAATAAATCTGCTTGACACTCTGCCCCCTTTGGACTGACAAGTACCCTACCAGACCATGGAGTAAATTATATAATAATAAATAATTATATAGTATCTCTTTTGCCACTAGAAGATGAAAGTGAATTTGGAATGTAGAAAAAATTGGATTGACAACTACCTTTATTGCAGTGATGAAATAGATGTTCATTTGCCAAAGTTTGAGGAACACACACACACACACACACACACACACACAATCTCTCTGAATAAATAAGATGGGTTTACAATGTCTGTTAGTACATCTGAAGACTGTAGGAAGAACCTAAAATTGGCACTACCCACATGTAAGGTCTCATCATGCCCATCAATTTATTTTGATCTCATGGAAGGCGTTCTGGAGCAAGGCTCAAGAAATAGCTTAACCAAAAGAGCACTTCAATTACATAAAAATGAACTCAAATGATTTCAATCTATTAATATTACATAATAAGATTTCAAACATAGTACTGTAATTTCACAATATGAAAAAAAGCTATTAACAGAGTAAGTTCATCTTGTGTGATAAAGTCTACCTAAGCTGGAAAAAATTCGAACTTGAAGTGACTTATATTCAAGAATATTTAGTAGCTTGAATCAGAAGGTGGACCATGTAGCTGAGTCTCAACCAATGAAGATAATGAATGAATGGTGGTGGTTGTTTAACAAAATGTTCATTGACTACTTGCTACATTTGAAGCACTGAAGACACAAAGATGAACAGACATATGAATAATGATGACAGGAAGCACATTCTTTGAGCCTTTACATGGGTCAGACCCTGAGTTCGATGCTTGGCCCAGACTGGCTCCTTGGTCCCACCTTCAGCATGACTCTGAACTATTGTCATTGTCAGTATCAAGCTTCCAAGAGGCAACTCGGAAGAGGCCTCAGGGCCAATTAAGTGGTGGCCTCTGGACTGTCTCTAAGTCTAGTGAATTCTGAAAGTGACAGCTCACCTGGGTAGAAATGGCTGGTGGGAATATTTTATAGATAGAAAACTAAAGCAGGTTCAGAAACCATGACTGAGACTGGGTGTTGTGGTGCACACCTGTAATCCCAGTGCTTGCAGGCTGAAAACAGGAGGATCACTGTTAGTCCAATCTGTGTAGCGAGACCCTGTAGACTCTGTACTAAGTACATTAAAAAAAAAAAAAACTGAGCCAATTTAAAATACATTCACTATTTGCTTAAGCATTCCATTTTTTTTAAGTTGGTGGAAGGGTAAGTACAGTTACATCACAACTTCAATGAGCTTTTATCATAAAATTGAGAACTTATACCCACAGATTTAAGCAATTACGTGTGATTTAGCTGCCACCTTGGCAAGCCTTATTTTTTTATTTTTTTATTTTTTTTGGTGGAACCGGGGATTGAACTCAGGCCCTTGCACTTGCCAGGGAAACGCTTATTCCACTGAGCCATCTCCCCAGCCCTGGCAAGCCATTTTTAATGACTTGAGTTTAGGGTTTTACTGCTATGGTGTGTAACTATTATAACATTTATATACCACCTGGACTATTATTTACTTAAACTTGACTCATTGTTTTTATTTGGTATGTTATATGAAATTTAATATCACTACTATAAATAAAGAGCCACTAATTAATTCAACAAAAATTTATGAAGCAGTTAGCATATGCATGAAGTGTTTTACACACACTAAGCAGTAGGCATGCATCAGTGAAAAAAATAAAGTATCCCCACCCTGTGGAGCTTTTGTTCTAGTAGAGGAGACAGAGAAAAAGCACAATAGAAATAAAATGTGCAGTACATTAGAATGGTCAGTGCTGAGGTGAAAGGAGAGGGCATCTTGATCCACTTTGTGCTGTAACAGAGCACCACAGACCTGCTATACATAAAGAACAGAAATTACTCTCTTATAGTCCTGGAGACTAGGAAGTCCAAGGTCAAGGAACTGATGAGGATTTTCTTGTCGCAGCCTTTCATGGTAGAAGGTAGAAGGTCTGTACAAAGGTGCAAATGCTTCCTCTTCACATGGTGAAAAGACAGAAGAGAAATAGAACCCACTGTGGAAAGGCCTTTTTAGCCATTCCTGACGCAGTTTAGGAGTGAAGCGTCCTCATACCTACATGCTTCCCATTAGGGCCAACCTCCCAACCTGTTATATGAGGTATTAACTCCCCAATACATTACATTTGGAAACTCTATCAAAGCACAGTAAAGGGCTCTCAAGTGTGAGTGGCTAAGAGTTATAAATTTTAGATATGCAAGGCCTCCTTGAATAGTAGCTTTTGAATGCAAATCTGAAAGAGGCCAGTGCTGTAGAAATCTAAGAGAAAAACAAGAAATCCAAAGACTGCCATAGACAGCACATACCTCTAAGGAGTGAGTTTGCCTGGGGTGTAAAAGAAAAACATGCAGGTCACAGGCAGAAGCAAGGAAGTTGTATAGATAGCTAAGACAAAACTGCAAGCCAGAGATGCTTGTAGCTTTGCTCGGAGTAATGAGAAATGATCAGACATAAAATATTACAGTACGTTAGAGTGGTCAGTGCTGAGGAAAATACAGTCTAGAGCAGTGTGCAAAAGAAGCAAGGATGACCCCCAGGCCACCCACAGCAGCACGCTGCTGCATCTAGGATCGAGCACCTGTGACCCACCATGGTTACCACCATGCCCAAGAGAAAGGCTGAAGCAGATGCTAAGGGTGATAAAGCCAAGATGAAGGATGAACCACAGAGAAGATCTGCACAGTTGTCTGCTAAACCAGCTCCTCCAAAGCCAGAGCCCAAGCCTAAAAAGGCTCCAGCAAAAGAAGGGAGAGAAGGTACCCAAGGGAAGGAAGAAGGGAAAAGCTGATGCCAGCAAGGATGGGAATAACCATGCAGAACACGGAGCTGCCAAAACAGACCAGGCACAAAAAGCTAAAAGTGCCAGAGATGCCAAGTGAAGTGTGTGCATTTTTGATAACTGTGTACTTCTGGTGACTGTACAGTCTGAAATACTATTTTTATCAAGTTTTATAAAAATGCAGAATTTAGTTTTAGTTTGTTTTTTTTTTTTTAAGGCTATGTTGTTAGCACACAGAACACTTCATTGTTGTTTTGGGGGAAGGAGCATATGTCAGTAGTACAATGTCTCCAAAGCCGGATTGATGTGGGGAAGGCACTTTCCCTGCTGGTTCTGAGAGGCTTCCTCTTGGCTCCCGGGAGGAGGGATTCCCTGGTGTTGACACCTGTGGCCACCTTGGCATGAACGCCTTGTAGGATGAGACAGCTCCCAGATCATTTTATGTCCTCCTTTCCTCTGCCATTAGCATAGACTTAACTCTCTTAAGCCCAGAGACCTATTGGGATCCGATTCCCAAAAGTGATGATACCAGTGTGTCAGGCAAGCTGGACTTGCCAGTAACGTTGAGACAGTGTCCCACAAGAATAAACTGATTTTTCTTTCTAGATTGTAGATCTTCAGATTGATAATTCTGCCATTTTCATTTCCTGAAAGTCAGGGTCGACTCGTGAAAAATTGTTAAACAACATGCTAAATGTGAACTGTAAACCCTCGCTCTGAATTTTCCCTACTTCAGAGCCTCAAATGAAGACTTCATTGGATGTTATAGCAGCTTTCTGATTTTTGGTAGTCCATCGAAGAAGGGAGTTTGAAAGTTGTTGTATACTGTTAAAAAGATTGTGTGCCCATGTCTTGCCTGAAATGCCATGATTGTTTATGAAAAGAATCTTTAACAAATCTGAATCCAGTTTGGCTTGGAAAAAAAAAAATAAATAAAAATACTGCGTAGAGTTGAGACATACACCTGTAATCCCAGCACTCAGGAGGCTGAGGCAGAAGGACTGCTATAGGTTTGAGGCCAGCCTGGGCTACAAAGTGAGTTCATGCACAGCCTGAGTTGCATTGTGAAACCCTGACTCAAAGTACAAAAAAAAAAAAAAAAAAT
>PVKA01033375.1:0-24445 GCA_004027165.1 Ctenomys sociabilis
TCGTGGGCTCGCTGCTCCGTGGAGCCTGCTCCCTGGTGGCCTTGAGCAGAGCGCCCCCCGGAGCCCCTGGGCCCCGGCCCTCCAGGCTGTGCCTGCAGCGCCAGCAGGGCGCAGTGAAGCAGGACTGGGCTGGGGCAGGGCGGTGTGCCGCACGGGAGCGCGGCTGTGTGTGCGTGTGCCACGGGTCCTCTGGCTGCCTGGCTGCCCGGGGAAGGAAAGGCCAGGGAGGACCCTGAGCCTCTGGAGCCCTGGAGGTGGTCGCCTGAGCTGCTGGGTGCGGGGTCCTCTCCAGCTCAGTTTTAGTTCCTGCCCTGGTGGGAAGCGGCCACCGCAGGACCGCAGAGGACTTCCGGAGCCTGTTTCATTGAAATGTGTGTGAGCTGTATAGCTGAGTCCAAGCGGTGGTCGAGCTGCTCACCCTGCCTCAGCCTCCCTGCACCCTGGGCCTCGGCCCGCTTTGCCTGCCACAGGCTTGGGTGCTCAGCCCTCTGGCCCATAGCCCGGCACCCCTGCACGTGAGATTGAGGGTCCTGGTGGGCTTGCATAACTGTCTATGCGGCAGGACAGTGGGTGCCAGGAGTGCGAGGGGTCTTGTCACCAGTCCTGGCGGCTCCCGAGGAACAGTCTCAGAATGGTGTCCAGTGAGTGTCGTGAGTGGAGGTTGCCACCTGCGTGTGCCCTTCTGTGTCTGTCTGTTCTGTCCTCGGCCTCAGTCTGGCTTGAGAAGCCAAGACTTCAGAGGACCACCCTCCCATGGCATTTCCTCCTGCAGGCTGTGCCTCGGGTGAGCCATATGGGATAGGGGTGCTCTGGCAGCGCTGTCCTTTGCAGTGGGGTGATGGGGCCCAGGGCATAGCAAGCCAGGCCTTTCTGGTTGGGGTGTGCAGCTCGTTGTTGCTGGGAGCTTCTGTGGGCTTATACTTCACTGTGCAAGTAGGGAAAGGGAGAGCGCCTGGACCTCTCCAGGGTCACCAGCTCAGCTGATACTCTGGCCCCTGCCCCTGATCCTTCTGCTGGTGACCGGATAGAGGAAGGGAGGGGTGGGTGGGCCATGGTTGCTGTCGGTGCTGGGTGTGGTCAGGGAAGCTTCCTGGAGAGGTGAGTGCAGCAAAGTCCCTGAACGATGGGAACCAGCCATGAGTGAGCGGGCCAGGCAGCCTGCAGGTGTGCCCAGGTGTGTGCCCAGGTGTGGAGCGCTTGAGGCTGGTCCTATGGGTGAGGCGGAAGTTGGTGCATCGTGCCAGCCTAGTTTCGTGCATGTGCTGGGCTATGCCTTCTCTAAGGTTGCTGCCAGGCATGGTGTTGGGTGTAGGGCTGTGAGCCTGCTCCACTGAAAGCGTCCAGCAGGTGACCAGGCAGGGCCCCACGAGTACAGTGGGACCTGGCTATGAGCTTGGGCATGGGCACCCGGCACACCTTTGGGTAAGGGGCTCAGGTGGTGGGAGGTTGTCTAGGCTGGCACCCGAGAGAAAGCAGGTCAGACCCTGAGCCGGCACCTGGAAGGGCTACAGTCCAAGCCCTGGTGGGGACCTGTAGCCTAAGCACCTCCTTGCCAGGGGTGACAGCTCTGCTGTTCAGAGTTCCCCAGGCTGGTTCTCTTGAAGCCTGGGGCGTGGGTGACACTGCTGCCTCTCGCATACATGGCTGACCTCTCAGGGTGGGGCCTGGCTCGTCCTGGGTGCCCCTGCTCCCAGCCTGTGCAGAATGCTGCCCTCACTACTGGGGAGAGGCAGGCATGGGGAGGGCTGCTGCGGCCCTCCTGGCCATGCCGGCCCGAGGACCCACTCTCGCTCCTGCTGGCTAGTGTCTGCAGTCCCATCCTGAGTCTTGGCCCAGCGGCCAGGCGGATGCAGGCTCAAGGCTTGATTTACGGCTGTTAGATAAATACCTGATCCTGTGGAGGGCCCTCCTCCCTTTTGTCTCCAGTTGGATTTATGAGTCATGAACGTGCTGTAAAAACCTCCTACAAAGTGCTCTCGTGCCCCAAACACAACAACCACAAAACAGCCTCCCTGGTGGATGCAGCCGTGGTTCTGTGTGGGCGGCTGGAGGAGTTGAGGCTCCTGGGCTCCCGCACCTGGTTTGTGCAGGTGGGGTGCTTCTCACCTGCCTACCCCAGGCCTGTGGAGTCTCCCGAGGCTGTAGGGTGCGCCACACAGCCCCACTCTTAGGATAAGTGGCCTCCAAGCCCCCCCAGGGCTCCCTGCGTGAGCTCCACCCAGAATGTGGACCGGTCAGGCCCTGGTCAGTGCTGGGCCCCACTGGTTTGAGGCCTCACAAACCCACACATCTCTGCCTCATTCCTCAGTGCCCTGGACTCAGCAGCCAGGAGGGTGCTTGGGGTGGCATGAGGGCTCCCTGTGGGGTAGCCCTGCTCCCCAGAGGGGCCACCCTGACTCCAGCTGGGCGAGACTCCCAGCTGGAGCTGGGAGTGGGGTGATGAGGGACCAGAGCCGATAGCATCTCTGTGGGGCACCAGCTGGGCCTGCAGCGGCAGGCAGCTTGAGGACTTGTTCTGCCGCATTCCCCAGCCCGCAGGCCTTGGCATATCACCAGGCTGAGCCCAGGCCTGTCTGCTGGGTTGGGGGCCTGCAGGTGTGTGGGCCTGTAGGAGGGAGGCGGACTGGACATTCCCAGGCCACAGCGTGTCCTCTGCTCCTGCCCAGGGCTGCTTCCTGTGCTGGTTCCCCCAGCTCTGAGGACCAGGGTGTGGGAAGGGCAGTGTGTGTGTGTGCACTTGGGTGTAGAGATGGGTGGCCCCACCTTTCCTGCCTTAGATAAAGAACCCCTGCTGGGTTGGAGGGCTGGCTTGTGTCCCTGGGCAGGTGACCTTACCTCTGTGAGCTTAGTGTCCTCATCTGTCCCCAGATGAAGGCATATAGCTCTATCCTCTGTGGCAGAGGAGGAAGGGCCCCGAGGTGTGTGTGCATGTGTGTGCATGTCAGCACCATATGACACCTATGTATGTGCATGGCTGTAGTGTGTGCTTTGCCCTAGATTGGCCCTGCTAAGGGAAGACCACCCCCTCTGTACTAGAAGGACCCCCACTTTCTGTGTGGTCCTGAAGGAACATCCCATGTCTGGCCCTCCCATACCGAGATGCGTTGTTAGTCTGCAGCCTTCTGGTAGAACTGGGTCCTGCTTGTTTTGAGGGTCCTTGGGCTGACGAGGGACAAAGGAGGGGCACAGCCATTGGCAGCCGGACAGGTGGCTCCAGGCCTGGGCTGCCGTCCCCCTCCTGCTGCCCTGCCTGTCTCGACTTTCACCTGGGGTGGGCCTCTTGCTCAGCTCCGGGGCTGCAGCCGGCCGGTAGCGCTCCACCGCGGCTGTGGCCCCTGCTGGAGACGCCAGCCGCCTAGCTGGGAAGGGGCGTCCCTGGCTGGGCCAGGGTCCGCCAGGCTCAGGCTGTGTCCTGGCCTTCCTGGGGAGGAGCAGACAAGCAAGCGGGGCCCCCAGCCAGTCCCAGGCCTCCTCCTGCTGCCTCTGGCGCACTGCGTGGCCTGGGGAGGATAAGGAGGCCCTGTATTTACTGACGCCTCCCCGCCCGAGGCCTCCCGGCGCCAGTGGGGCGTAAGTCAAACATGACTGCGTCTAAAAGGTGATTGAGCTGGCAAAACATAAATCCCCAGCTCCACCTGCCCCTCCGCCGGCTATAAATAAAACCATAATATTTATAATGATGCTGCTCTGAGCTGCTGTAGCCCTTCACGGCTTCAAAGTGCTGCACAAAACATTTGCTAATTAATTCTCTCTGCCCACGGAGTAGGCGGGTGCCGCACCCCCACGGCCTGCTCCAGGCTACCCGCAAAGCAGCGGCCGAGAGACTCAGCACTCAGGGCAGCTGTGGGCCGGGCAGTTCCTGCCCTGGTGGGATGTGGGGTGGACAGGCCCGGAGGCTGGTGCCCGCAGCCACAGGAAGCCAAGGGCAGAGTGGTGAGGGGACTTGCGCGGGGCCACGAGCTATTGGGGTAGACCCTTTTCCTTTCCAGTCAGGGCCTGGCCTTTGTGACTCCACCCAGAGCCTGCATCCCGAGGCTGAGCAGTCCTGAGCTGCCAGCTATGGCCTTCTGGTTCTCTGAGCCTCAGTTTCCCCCCAAGGAGGCAGCTGAGCAGATTCTGGGCTTTTAGCTACCCAGCCCTTCTGCAGGGTCACAGTTGGTTCCAGCTGTAATAGCTGTTTAGGTGTGCCTCCTGCTTGGGGGTTGCTCAGGGCCCCACGGCCATGACCTCTGCCCTCTGAGGAGTGAGTGCACCGTGTGGAGGTGCAGGCAGAGCCCGGCCAGCCTTGGCAGCTGCAGACTACCTGGACCTGCTGCTGTCAGAGTTTGGGGACACAGTGGTCTCCGGGCCTGGGGCTCCTGGCTGGTGCAGCTGCAGCAGGTCCCTGGCTCAGCCACACTGTTGGGTCTGCTTTGAGGTGCTGTGGGGACCAGCGAGGGGTGCCCAGCAGAGCCAGTAGAGTAGCAGTTGGTGGGCAAAGGGCCAGAGGCACAAGAGCTGGCGAGGTGTCCACGTGAGGTGGTTGGAGAGCTGTGGGCAAGAAGGGGGCCGCACAGGCCGGCATCCCTGGGACCGGTGAAGCAGAGAGGCTGGAGGAAGGGGCGGAGTGGGCAGGAGAGGGAGTTACAGCCTGGGGTGACAGCCCTGCTAACGCCCCGGTGCGCTCCTTGTCTCTTGGACCTTGAGAGGCCAGGGCACAGAGGGCCAGGCGCAGCCCCAAGCAGAGAGGGTGGTGGTGGGGGAATGCGTTCAGGAGAACCAGAGGCTGCTGGGGTGGAAGGGCTAGGGCCAGCGCCCAGCCTGCGGGCGGGAGGGCAGATAGAAGTGGAGTTGTGACCATCACTGCCTGGGCACCGGCGAGGTACAGGGCGGATTGGCCTGGCTGAGTGGGGCGTAGAGCCGGAGTGCAGGCGGCTCAGAGACCCTAGGTCCCGCTGCTGTTGTCCCTGCGGCTCTCTTGGCCACTGTGGGCTCGGAGCCTTGTGGCTGGGGGTCAGTCAGGGAGGGGGGAGACTGAGCCAGTGCCAGGCGTAGCACTCCACAGATGACAGCTCTGTTGGCGGCCACGTGTGCCACTGAGCTGGTCTGCCCCTTCCTTCGCCCCTCAGCAGCACGGCCTCCGTTGCTGGTCAGGAGTGTGATAGGCTCTGACTCTGGGTCCCTGCGTGCGCTGGGCCATTTGCAGTTTCTTCCTAGCAGCCTTATGCCCACCTCTGACCTTAAAGCAGAGTCCCTGCCAGGGAGTAGCTCTGAGGGAGGAGTCTATCTGCCTTGCTCCTGGGCAGGCTCCAGGTGTGAATGTTTGTTGAGTGACTTTGTGAGAATTGAGCTTTGTCCACAGAGTGCACAGCCACAAGAGGCCAGGTGTGGGGCAAGTGCTGGCAGGGAAGCTAGGGCTGGCTGTGGGCTCGGAGCTGGCCATGGCTAGGCTGATGGAGCTCGGGGTGCAGCCGTGCAGGAGGAGCGGCAGCGGGGCAAGGACCGGAGCGAGAGTGAGGTGGAGTCGACCAGCAGCGCCAACGAGGACATGCCCGTGGAGAAGATCTTGGAGGCCGAGCTGGCCGTGGAGCCCAAGACGGAGACCTATGTGGAGGCGAGCGTGGGGCTGACCCCTGGCTCGGTGAGTCGCCTCGGGTTTCCCTTCGGCTCGCGGTCTCCCGCCCTGCTACCCCCAGGAGCTGAGCCCAGCCCAGCAGCTCTTCCTGCTGTGTGTCCCCAGACCGAAGAGCCTTGTCCTTGCCACCAGGCGTGGGTGCCGGCAGAGGGCACCCTGGCGCAAGCTGCCACAGGGGCTGCTGAAGCTGGCAGTGGCTCTGGGCCCTCTGGCCGGTCGAAGTCTCCCTCCCGCTGGTGCCCAGAAGAGTGGCCTTGGTGTGGCTGCTGCCCCTGTGCCTCGGGTGAGGGCCAGCAGGACGCCAGCTGCCCGTCCCGGGACTCCACAGGGCTGGGGCCAGGCAGCTGCCGCGGCCTCCTCCACCCCTGGGTACCAGCTCTCCTGTGCCTTTCCACCTCTGCCTGAGGTGTCCAGAGCTGCTGAGTCCCCTCCTGCCGGGACAGGCACACGGGAGCCTGTGTGCCGGCTTTGGGGGCTCTGCCCTTCTGAGAAGGTGGTGCGGCCAGGGCTGGGCAGGGCTGAGTTTCTGGCTGTGAGTCCAGCGGTGGTGGTGGGGAGGGGGCCTTACACAAAGCCCCGGCTTCCTGTTGTGTTGGCATGGTCCAGCTGGCTCTTGGGGACCTGTGTCCAGTGCGACTGGTGCAGTGTCCAGACAGTATCTGAATCTGTGTGGGTTCTGGAGCGGGATCAGAGCCCTGTCCAGGCAGACCTCCAGGGCCTTTGCCCGTCCTCAGCCACCTCTGCCTGTGGGCCCTGCGCATGGTCCCCCAGTCTGCCTGGTGTGGGTCTCAGTTAAGCTGTTGCTTCCCGGAGCGGTCCCTGCCAACCTGCCTGTGTGCCTGCCCAAGCCCAGCTGCTGCCTTACAGGCCCGTGACACCTGTGCTTCTCCTCGCCGCCCTGGCACGTGTTGCTGCAGAGCGAGGCATGCTGGGTGGTGCATCCCTCTCATGACCTGGGGCGGCATCTTGACCCAAGCCCCACTACCCCCTTTGGGCCAGGGATGTCAGTGCCACCCAGCAGCTCAGCGGCCCTCCCCTGTGCTGCTCTGACCACACCCTGTCCTTGGCCTGGCACCCAGCTGAAGAAGGCCCCGGGTTCTCTCGGCAGCCCCTACCCCTGAAGACGGCCCTCTGGTTGTGGCTGGGTCAGGTCCCCCCCCGGCTCTGGCCCTTGATGGCGTGGGCACAGGCAGCAGGGCAGCTCTGCGCTGGAGAGGGCTGCAAGGGTGGCTGGTGGCAGGCACAGGGCTGCCAGGCTTTGGCTGTGGGGAGCAAAGTCATTGCCTGGGGACCCTCTTCAGCCAGGCTTTCTGCACTGAAGCTCAGGGCTTGTAGGCAGTGTGTTGGGCAGGGGCCCTGTGGGCACAGTTCTGGCCGACCCGGCAGCTCACCAACATCCATTGTGGGTCTCAGAGGAGGGAGGCCCTGGCCAAGGTCACACCTCTGAGGTGGAGCTGTGTGAGGGGCCAGGAGGGGTCCGCCCTCCCTTCCAGCTCTTTCCCTTCTTCCCTTCTTCCCTCCTTCCTTCCCGTCCTCCCAGCAACTGCTCCAGGCCCCTCCTGCTGCCCACATGGCCTGTGCCACCCCCGCCCTGCGCAGCCTGCGTGTGCCTCTTATTTCTGCCTGTGACCTCTTCTACACTGGTTCTCTCATTCTCGGACAGCCTGGGCAGGTTGGAAGACAGTGGTGCCTGGGTGCCTGTGAGTGCCAGGCTCTGGTACGGCTCTGAAGGGGGCCGAGGATATGTGTGTGGAGCAGCCGACCCTCTCAGGAGGACCCCCGCGCCCGGCTGGGGCCTGTTTGCTCTCACACAGCAGCCCTGGCCCTCAGCCTCCGTGCTGAGTGTGCTCAGCTTTCTTCCCTAGTGAGCCCTGAAGGTGCTGGTGAGCAGCTGGCTTCCCTCGGTGGACGCCTGCAAGGCAGACACTGGCCATCTTCCTAGTGCCTGGCCCTGGCTGCTTTTGAAACAGATTCCTCCCTGCCCTGGTGTCTGCCCTGTAGCTCTGGTCCCAGCCGGTCGGCCTGGGGCAGATGCTGGGAGAGAAGGCTGCTCCCGGCCCCTCCCCGTGCTGCGCCTGCATGGTATGGTCCCTGTTGGTCCCAGCACTTCCAAAGTCGCTGGTCCCTGAGAACAATGAGCGGGTCAGACTCTGATGCCAGCCCAGCGCCTCCCAGGTGTGGCGTGTCTCACAGGGCACGTGCCCACCCAGAGCCACCTCCACATGTTTCCTCAGTGCCCAGCACCGCCTTCCTGGGATGCTGAGACCCGGTGGCCGAGCACAGACAGATCTGAGCATCTCGGGGCTTTTGGGTTCAGAACTGGCAGTTGGGCTCATGGGGCTTGTCGAGCTACCCTGTGCTGTTTTCAGACTGGTAGTGCCCCCTCCCTTAGCCCAAGGCAGCTGGGACTCTGGCCTGCCAGCCCTCGCAGAGCCACGGCCGTGGCTGTGGGCCCCAGTGGTCATCCTGCCCATCTTGGAGTGCCTTTCTGGGATGTCACCTCCCCAGGGCGCCATGCAGTTTCCGTCCGGGTATGCCCTGCAGGGCAGGCCTGGTCTGGGCCTTGACCCTGTGTCTCTTTGTCCCCTGCAGCCCAATGACCCCGTCACCAACATCTGCCAGGCTGCGGATAAGCAGCTCTTCACGCTGGTGGAGTGGGCCAAGAGGGTCCCACACTTCTCCGAGCTGCCGCTGGACGACCAGGTCATCCTGCTGCGGGCGGGTGAGTGGCAGGGGCGCTAGTGGTGGGGGACTCGCCAGCTCTGGAGGCCTGGAGGAGGTGGCGCCCGAGGCTGTTTCCTTCCCTCTGGAGGTGACTGGCGGGACGCAGGGCCCTGCGGGAGCCGGGAACTGGGCCCAGGCGGGGCCTTCTGCCTGTGGAGCTGGGGCAGGGGCGTCGTGTGCAGGGTCTGTGGCTACCACCACGACCGTCTTCATGCCCGGAGGCTGCACCGTCCTTGGGCCTGGACCTCCCGACTGTCCAGCCCTTTGGCACTGTGTCCAAAGTTGGGCATCTGGCCGCAGCTAGGCAGGGACAGGTCTCTGAGGTATGCGGAATGTTCTGGAAGGTGTTGGGTTAAGGCCCTGCTCTTCCTGCCTCCCTCAGGGAAAGACCTCTGAGTGTGTTGTGGTCGGAGTGAGCCAGGGTTCCCCCATCTCAGACCTTTTCCAGATTGTCACTGCACAGGTGGGGCCGAGCCCTCCCAGAGGCGGCTGCCTGTCCTCACCGGTGTAGTCAGCTTTCACATGGCTGAGACAGGATCCAACACCCATGGCTTCAAGCAGGAGAGGTTTGTTTAGGCTCAGGGCTGAGCAGGAAGGAGAAGTGGGGAGGGAGAGTCGCCCCCAGGCTGTGCCCCCCAAGGCCCCTCTCAGCTGGAAATTTGTTAGTGCATTGATTGTCCCCTTCCCCAAGCCCCATCTCTAGAAGGCAGGAGGTTTCTTGGGACACCCCAGACTTAAACTGTGACACCCACAGGGGCTTCTCCGCAGGTGGCCCCGTGGGCTGGGGCAGCCTCCATGCCGGCTGGTTACGGTGACCAAGTGTCAGCAGCCGCTGCCCTCCATCCTCAGCCTCCAGCAGCCTGCGTGTGACGCAGTCCTCATGGAGTGATTGCGGAAGAGTGGGCACTGGCCTTGGGTGGCTGTGTGGAGGGACTGTCCAGGCTCAGAGTGTGCCAGGCCTCCCGTGCCTCTTGGTGTCTGCCTCCAGGGCCGGCCCTGGGTCCCTCGTGGCCCTTTCTGCGTCCAGGGCCAGGCTGCCTGAGTCCTCAGTCCCCTGCAGAGATCCCCTGGGAAGCCACCCATTGTCTGCCCCCTTGGGAGACCACGACACCCTCCCTTGGCCTTCTCCAGAGGGTCTTGGTGGCTTCTCACCCCAGAGCAGGCTCTTGCCCCAGGCCTGTGTTGGGCTTGTCCCTGCCCCAGAGCCCGTGCTGCTGGGATTCCGGGTACAGTGGGATTTGGGCCCTTAACGAGCAGCCTCACAAAGCAACTGGATCCAGGATCCCACAGGGCCTCCTGGCCTGGAGTGCAGCTCCGCCTTCTGCCAACGTGTGACCTGGGCAGTGTCCTCCGCGCCTCAGTTTTCTCCTGTGCCCCTTCTGTGGGGGCTGGCGGCATTGTGCGTGCCAGGCCTGCTCTGTGGCTCTGTGGACTCCCACATACCTGCCGGATGGCTTGTCTGGGCCTGGCAATGACCCCCCTGGCAGTGAGGCGGCTGGACCTCTGGCCCAAGGGCAAGATCTGGCCTGCTGGAGTTGACTGTAAGCTTTGCTCCCTGCCTCAGATCTGAGGACCCAGGTTCTGGGGCAGCTTCGCCACCATGACTGACTGGCCCCTGGGCAGGCTGGGCTCGAGGCTGGTCTATGGTGCCTGGGACTGCCCACCTGCACTTTTCCATGCTCTCCCAGGGCAGGTCCTGGCCCACAGTGTCCTGTGTCTGTGGCTGACAGGGCCCTCTGGGGCGTGCTCCTCGCTCCAACTGTCTAGGGGACCTTGGGAAGTGCAGTGATAAGCACCTCTGGCTCATTGCGAGGCACAGCTGGACTCTTCTAGTGGGCAAACAGAGGCAAGGCAAGGGCCGTTCTCGCTCCGGCCCCAGTGCCGGGCCTCCTGCCTCCGCCTTCCTCTGTCTGCGCCTGCGCCTCAGGAGGGCGGTTGGGCCATGTCAGCGGCACACACATGCGATCTCCTGCTCACTTGTCTGGTTGGTCCTGCATCTGGCCCCAGCCTGGGAGACAAATGAGCAGGAGATGGAAAGCCAGGCTGGGCTGGGGACGCAGCACCAGGGGCGGTGCCCTCTCACCGTGCCCCGGGGTGGCCGCCCAGCTCTTGAGCCCCGCTTCATCCGACTTCCTGCTCGCCCCTGGCTGGGTGGGGCCATAGGCGGATTGCTGAAACACGATGTCTCCCGACTATCAGGAAGATACCCAGAAGGGACTAGCTGGGCCCAGTAGAATTCTTAGTTTTAGTTTTTGAGGAATCTCTGTTCTAAGGTTCCTCTTGGTTGTATCCTACCAGTTCACCGTGGGAAAAAGAGGCGTTTCCCAAACTTAGGTGCTGCAGAGCCTCCTTTCTATGGAAGCCTTTGTGGGGGAGGGTTCCGCAGAACCCATTTGGGGAACACTGGCTTGGGTGGGAGGTGTGGGGGCTGGCGGGGCTGGGCGATGGCCAAGTGACCCTGTGCCTCCTCCTGCAGGGTGGAACGAGCTGCTCATCGCCTCCTTCTCCCACCGCTCCATAGCTGTGAAGGATGGGATCCTCCTGGCCACTGGGCTACACGTGCACCGGAACAGTGCCCACAGCGCAGGGGTGGGCGCCATCTTTGACAGGTGGGGTGGGCGTGGGGTGGGCTCTCTGCTTCTGCAGTGCAGGGCCACGCATGCGGAGCCCTGGGTCAGTGGCCCTGACCATGTCCTGCCCTGGACAGCACGACCGTGCTGCAGGGTCGGGCTGGGCCATGGAGTGGGGGGCCCATGAGGATAGGCGGCTGGTGCCACAGTGAGAGCCCCTTGGAGCTCCACGAGGCGTTCCTGCCCCGAGTGGCCAGCCCCATGGTTTCCCCTTGTGAAGTGGCACCTGCGGGTCCTGGGGAGGCCGTGTCCCAGGGCGTCTCCCTGGTGGCTGATATCCTGGCTGCCTGCAGGTAGCCTGGGCCTGGTCTGTGCTAAGCCCGGGCTGCAGGCTTGGCTCCCCTCGGCTCAGCCTTTGTGGGTTCCTTTAGTGCCAGGCCTGGAGCGACATCGCACAGGTGCCCTCCCGGGCAGCGCCTGGCTGCCAGATGGGCAGGGCCGCTGCCCACGTCTAAGCTTCTTCCTCACCTGGCCTTGCCCGTCCCCACCACCTGCAGGGCCTTCTTGTGGTGGGGCCGGAGAGGGGTGCCATCTGACCTGGACTTGGTGGCCTTCTTGTTCTTCAGGGTGTTGACGGAACTGGTGTCCAAGATGCGGGACATGCAGATGGACAAGACGGAGCTGGGCTGCCTACGTGCCATTGTCCTCTTCAACCCAGGTACGGGCCGTGGCCCAGCGGCAGCCCCCTCTGCCTCCTGTGCGGCCCATGCCCAGCCTGCACCTTCTGCTTCCTGTGGGCTTGGCCATGCGCCAGGGAAGGTGCTGGTCGCACTAGTCTCTTCCAGGGCGTGGGACTTTGCCATCCCTACGTGTCCTATACCACATCGGTGGCCACTGGGGCTGCTGAGTGTCATGGGGTGAAGTCTGCGAAGAGTGGAGTGGGCAGGGGTCCTGGGCCGTGAGGGTGGGGGTGGGAAGGGTACAGGGCCTGTGTGTAAAGCTCCCCTCTCTGTCTATGGCAGGGGTTAAACATGGACAGTGGCCACGCTGGGGTACCCCTGGGTGGTGGCCAGAAGGCCCCCTGAGCTCCAGTCCCTTTAGCTCGCAGGCTGAGGCCTGGCTAGTTCTGGGTGGCCTGCCCTTGTTACCATAGCAACAGGGGTCTCTGCACAGATGTGGCAGAGGGTCCCTGGGGCTCAGGGCCTGGACCTGGCTGCACCTCTTTTGAGGGGCAGGACAGGCTCACACCCATGGTGTGGCCCCGGCCTCCCCTGCACTGGGGCCCTGTGGAGCCAGCTGTGCCCCACATGTGCACGCACCCTGTCGGCTTCGTGGGTGTGGGTGGTTGGTAGATGGGCTGGGGCCCCCGCAGGCACAGCCAAGGGACATGGCACCTGGCCAGGGATCTAAGCTGAGGCTGCTTCTCCCTGCAGACTCCAAGGGGCTTTCAAACCCTGCTGAGGTAGAGGCACTGAGGGAGAAGGTGTAT
This sequence comes from Ctenomys sociabilis, assembly GCA_004027165.1. NCBI lineage: Eukaryota > Metazoa > Chordata > Mammalia > Rodentia > Ctenomyidae > Ctenomys > Ctenomys sociabilis. The sequence goes on from PVKA01033375.1 coordinate 12,398, forward strand.
GCGTCCCTGGAGGCCTACTGCAAACACAAGTACCCGGAGCAGCCGGGAAGGTGAGCGCCCCTGAGCCGACGGACCCACGGGCTTCCGAGCTGCCTGCGTCTTAGCGGCTCCAGAGCTCCGTTCTGAGTTTAGAACGGGGTGCCCAGCAGTGAGCTACGGGCCACGTACCCCAGCAGGGGCCTGCTGGTGCCGGCACATAATAGGCGCTTTCTGGATGTACAGAACAAGTGGCCAGAGACAGGGCTGCAGAGTTCTAGGCACACAGTAGGAGCCGAGGAGGAGACAGCTCTGCCCTTCTCTCTGGAGGGCACTTCCTGCCTCCCGATCAGAGGCCAGGTGTGCGGGCTGGGCAGATGCGACGCCCAGCCCGCCTTGCAGGCTGGCACGCACACGGCTAACGCGTCCGCCAGGCCCTCATCTGGTTTGGGTTAAAGTGAACTTCCAGAGGATGAGGCAGGGGGGGTGGCAGCGGCTTGCTTTTTCTTGGCTCCCTGCCGCAGCCCATCTCGCCAGCTCAGCAGAAAACGCCTCTTTCTCTGGCCTGGGTCCAGCATCCAGGCTGGGTTCCTGCTTTTAAAACTGTGTCGGGAGGCAGCCAGCCGCAGCGCTTCCTCTCCTGGAAGGGACAGGCACCGGGAATGGCCCTCGGGGTCCTGTGGGGCAGCCCGGCACAGGGGCCAGGAGAGACGCAGGCCCTGAGGACACTGGCCCGCCTCTGGGCCCCACTGCCCCCGAGCCTGCCGTGGGTGTCCTGGATGCCCCCAGCCCCCCAGGACCCCTCCCTGCGTCCTCCTGTGGCCCATCCCAGGAAGGACCCTGTCCTGGGGACACAGCTACCACAGACCCTGTCTCAGTGCCCTTCCCCTGCTTGCAACTCCCCTGTGGCTGCCCGTTCCGCCAGGCACCCAGGCTAGGGTGCGTGCCCCGCCCGGCTGACCTCCTCGCCCGCCACACAGGTTTGCCAAGCTGCTGCTCCGGCTGCCGGCCCTGCGCTCCATCGGGCTCAAGTGCCTGGAGCACCTCTTCTTCTTCAAGCTCATCGGGGACACGCCCATCGACACCTTCCTCATGGAGATGCTGGAGGCTCCGCACCAGATGACCTAGGCGGGGTGGCCACCACCTGCCCGCGCCCACGCCCGCCCTTCCCGCCTGGCCCGTGTGGACCTTGGGGCGCCGTGTGGCGCTGCTGTCCCCAGGGACGTTGCCATCCCTGTTATCGTCATTGCCACTTGTTTGTGGCCCGGGACCAGCGGCTTGGGGGCAGCAGGAACAGCTGAGGCCCAGCCAGGGCTTCCCTGCCCGCTGGGCCTTGCAGGGGCCCGGGGGCTGCAGGCCCTGGGAGGGGGCTCGTTTGTTGCTGTTTATAGTTGCTGGTTCTCAAACCTCCCTCTTGTGTCCCTGATGGGAATGACCTGTCTTTGACAACCGTGAGGGCTCACCCGGGGACAAGGGCAAGGCCGGTGGCTGCCAGCCAGGACCCCACTGCAGGAGGCCCCGCCGCCCACCCGCTGGAGCCCCGAGGGGAGCCCCAGGGCCCTTGCACAGAGTGGAGGTTGAGCAGCTCTGCTTTCCAAAGAAAACTGGTGAGCTTGTGCCAGCCACCAAGAACTCCGAGCTGGTCTCTCCTCAGCTATTTGGGGCCACTGTAAAGCTGCAGACACTGGGGACACCATCACCCTGCCTTGGGGTCTTCTTTGTGTCATTGTCCTGGTTGCATCTTCTCCCTGCCTTGTGCACTTGCTCAACGCAGGGTACCCTGAGGTCACCACACAGCATGCAAGGTGCCTCTGTGTGAGAGTTCTGTGACCCCTGTGTTGTGTCATCGTCCCCAGGAATGCGGGGGGCACAGGCTGGGCTCCCCCCAGGGATGCAGGCGGCATCGGAGCCAGCAGGGCTTTGGGAGAAGGAGCCGCGCGGGCAGGGCAGGGGCGTCTTTCTTCTCTGGCCTCTGCACCTGTTCTGAGGACTCTGCAGGCCTCATGGTGACATCTGCCCAGCGCTTTATCTGGGGCTCCGGCTCCCACGGCTCTTGGAAGCTCAGCCTAGCCAGGGGAGCTCACTGCAGGTCAGAGCCCAATGCTGCACATAGCCTGAATGGGTGGCTGGGCGGGTGGGGATGCAGAGGCGGGGAGGGGCTTTGTCCCTCCACCAGCAGCTCTAGCTGGGGCTTGGGGTGCCCATGTGGGGGCAGAAGGAGCCAGCTTGCAGGCTGCTGCAGGGGCGGCCGTACCCAGCTTGGGCTGGTGCCGGCAGAGCCTCATGGGCACCCAGCCTTGCCCCGCACCCAGCCGTGCACCTCATTATGTCACCCGTGCCCCATGTGTGCAGTGTCCCAGGCCCCTGTGCACCCCATGGACATGTCAGAGCTCCAGCAGAGAAAACGTAAAGATGGAAGACTTCTCGGTGGCATGTCCCCTCCCCCCTTAGGCCTGGCTGGCCGCCACTGAAAGCCAGAACCCCGAGCCCTCTGGCCCTTGCAGCCTTACCTGCTGCTGCTTCCTGTTGCTCTTCTGTGGCCTCTTGTCCTCCTCTTGTCAGTACATGTCATGGCCGTGGTGCGTCCAGAGCCGCCTGCCCGTGGGGTGGGCCGTGGGAGATGGGTGGCTCCTTACCCAGGCCTTCAGCCATGCTTCCCATCTGGCGCAGTTAAGGTGATTTTTTTTGTAATTATTATATTTTAGTGGGACAGTCTTTAATTTTCTAAAGATAGCACTGACATCAGCTCCCCGGCCACCTCGTGGCCATCCCTGTCTTGCCGGGCCTTGACCTCCCCGCTGCTGTGTCACCTTCCGTGTGGACATTCACACTGGCTCCCATAGCTGAGGAGCAAAGATGACCAAGGGCCAGGTGCCCCACCTGGCACCCAGATGGGCCTTTGTCACCGGTCAAGCGTGCAGCCCCAGGGGACCTAGCCCCAGGCGCTGGGTGTCTCCAGGAACACCAGGCGACGCCTGGTGACAGTACAGCAGAGGACACCCAGGGGGCTGGCCGCAGCAGACGACTGGGGGCGTTGGCTGATGTTGTCCCCACCACAGAACTGGGGTGCGTGGCCTGGGCCCTGCACGCACGCGCGGGTGTGCGGTGTAAGCGTGTCTGTGCTGTGCAGAGACGCTGCGTGCGTACGAGGAGCCGTGTCCCAGTTACCAATGTTTCGTGTTTATTTTTAATCAAGACCTTCCCTGTTTCCCTATAAATTTGCTTCCTGTGAGCAAGCACCCGAGGACCCCTATTTTGGTGAAATCCGGGTTCGAATGCGTAGCTCGAGGCAGGAGATGCATCTATTTTAAGATGCTGGGGAGCGCAGCTGTGGCCGTCCCACCCCTAGCAATGCCTTAGCCGGGACGCTCGCTTACGCTTAGGGTGGCATGTCCCCGAGGAGAGAGCTAAGAGAATGTCTAAAGCATCGGGAAAGGTAAAAAAAAAAATCTATTTTTGTACAAATGTAATTTTATCCCTCACATATACTGGATGATGTGGCGGGTGGGGCTTGTTTTGTTTCTGCTTCTAGAGGTCGGGGTGAGGCCCGGGGGAGGCTCTGGTGGACCCCTGCCTGCGACACTTCTCTGGGGCGGAGCCCAGGTCCGCCTGTGCCCTGACCCGCTGCATGGAGCCACGCTGCCCTCCGTGCCGGCCGACCTCCGAGACTGACTGTGAAATTCCTTCCCTCCATGATTGTGCTGTGCAATGTGGAGGGGTAGACGACAGGGTCGGCAAACAGTGGTGTTAGAATTGTGGAAGAGCAGAGGCACAGAAACGTGGGAGGGGAAACAAAGCGAGCGTTTCGAAATACATCTCCGCTCAGTTCTCATTGTTTGGTGTGGAGTTCCTGTTTGGGTCCCAGAGTCTCAAAAGCAGTGTGGGGAGCCGGTGTCCTCCGGTCCTGCCAGCTCCTACCTCCGCCTGGCTGCCTTCTGGCTCGCAGCCTCCCTCTCGGTTGGTCCCTCTCTGATGTCCCCGGTGCCCGGCTGGTCCACAGGTCCCAGAGATGCCTCCCATGCATGACACCAGGCATGTGGCCACTGGAAGAGCCCACATGTTGCCACCCTCCCGGCCCTTGTGTCCACGCTGCCTGAGCAGGCAGGAGCTTCACACAGAGGCATAGGACTGATGTCATCTAACCACCTGGTTAACAGGTTAATAATGCCCGTCTGCGCACTCCCCATAATAAATGCCCTTTGTCTCCATGATGTCTGGAAGCTGGGCTGCCCCTGGCCCCAAGTTGGTGACCATTTCCCTGCCCCTCACGTAGCTCTCCTGGCCTGGCTTCACGCGCATGCATACACTGGTGCAGTGCACAGGTGTGTACACGCTTGCAGACCCGTGCCCCTGCACCTGTACACACGCAGGTGTGCACACTGCACACACTTGCCCACACACACACTCAGGTGCACCTGTTCACAGACATACTTCATTCAGCCTCAGAGCACAGGTTGCCCGGGGTGGGGGAAGGGAGGGTGTGACCCAGCCAGCCCCCAGTGGGGAGGCGGGCCGCACTTACACTCCCTCCAGGGGGCGTCCTGGCCTTACCTGGGCCCCTGACTGGCTGACAGCTGGTGCCAGAGGCCCTGTGGGACAGGCGTGCCTGTATTTGCTTGAGAGCTATGGATCCAAGCCCCTGACCCAGAGGGACTGGGTCAGCCCTCCAGCCCCGGGAGGTCGGGGTTGCTGCTTCATACCCCCAGGACAGTGTCTAGGGCCAAGGCTCGCCCTGTGGGAGCAGGTGGCGTGGGAGGAGGAGGTTCCCAAGTTGTCTCTCCTCTGGCCCTGCTTGGCTCAGCTGTCTCCCTGTTATGAAATCGTCCTGCATCCCAGGCTCCCACAGGACAGCATGGCTGCTAGCTTCAGCCAGACCTCCGTGTCCCTGGTGACCTGGGCATGGCCTCCGTGACGTCCATCCCCCAGTGGGTGGAGATCCCCGAAGGGGGTGTCGGGTGAGAGCTTGGGGGGACGAAATGTGACAAGTTAGCCTCTGGCTAACCAGGGCGACTGTGCAGGGGCCTTTCCTCCTGCTCTGGTGGCCAAGGGGCAGGTTTGTAGTAACCCCATGGGTGGCACAGGTGGGGCTCCCAGGTCAGTGGTTTCAGGTGACTCCGTGCCCTGGCTGGGGTCCCTGAGGAAGTGTGGGGGTGACAACCTCCAGGGAGATGACTGACACCCAGGTCCAGCCCAGCAGAACCCTGGGCTACCTTGCAGGCCCTGCAGCCCAGCCTCAGCCTCCATGTGCTGTCTCTGGTTGCCTTGGCAACGCCAGCTCAGGGAGGTCCCTCCGGACCAGAGATGCTGTGCTTGATAAGTTTATCACCAGCAGAATCAGGCGTGACAGGCGAGCAGGCTTGGGGTTTGTAACCTGAGACATGGGCTTGGGGGCAGGGGCTCAGATCTCTAGTGGGGAATGGGACCGCCCTCGGTGTCCGCCATGTCCCCACCCTGTGCTGGGACCTGGAGCTGAGGGACGGGAGAGGGTTGGCCCTTGCATCAGCAGGCCATGTGTGGAAAATGCTGGGCTGAGCCCCTCCAGTACACAGGCCCCGTGTGGCTGGCCTTCAGGGCAGAGGAGCTGGAGCCGCTGCTGTGCCCAGGGTGAGCACGGCCGTTCCCTGCAGGGACAGGAGTGTGTTGAGGAGGCCGGGCTGGACGGGGGCCTTGGGACCCAGGGCCTGGTCCCCAGTGGTCCTGCGGTCCTCAGGAGGGGCATCTGGGCTGGCGGGTCATTTCACCTGTGTTCCCCACTGCTCTCGACCCTGGAGGCCTCTGCATGACCCCCTGGAGAGAAGCCAGGGGAGCTGCGTGGGGTCCTCATTTCACCTGATGGTGCGCCTCTATCTGCCCTGCTGGACACACTCAGGAGCCCCGGGTGCCCTGGAAGGACGGGGTGCTCCTTAGATGCCTCGGGTGCAGGGCGGCACTGCCCCCTGCTGGAGGGCTGGGGCAAGGACGGCTCCTTCCAGGGCTAGGCCTGGGACCTTGGAGGATCCCAGGCTGCTGCAGCCCGGGTTGGGGCTGCCGGTCAGGATCTGGGTGTTTTACCAAGTACCCGGGGAGCAGGCTGAGCTCCGAGCAGGTTTGCGGCCCCACTGTGTGCCCACCCTGCCACAGGTAGAGGCGGGGAGGCCCTGTGCTGTCTGGGCCTGTTTCTCCATCTCTGGCCCTTGTGACAAAGGTCCTGGCCACCTGGAAACCCTTCTATGACTGCCACTTGCTCAGTTTTCTGGTGTGAAGAGGGACTAATGCAAGTGACAGAAAGGAGCAGAGGCACGTGGGACGCAGGGGCCTTCCCGCTCTGGGAAGAGGTCCTGGGTGGGAAAGTCTGGGCCCAGGAGCGGTGTCAGGGCTCTCGACTGCTGGAATGGGGCTGGAACACAAGGCCCTGGAGGGTGAGGCCTTGAGGCTGAGCTGCTGGCAGAGCCTTGTGATCCCAGGCCACGTCAGAGCTGCCCGTGGGGGTCAAGGAAGGAGGAGGCGACGAGGAGAAGGGACGTAGTCCGGGTCCACCAGGCACACGTCCGGCAGCCATCCTGCCCCTTGTCTGCGGACCTGCCCACCCTGCCCGCCGTCCTCCCACCCACCCCGTCCACTCTCCACACCCTCGCCCATCACCATCAGCTGTCCACCCGTGCACCCACTCACCCGGCCACCCACGGCACTTCCCAGGCCTGGGCCCTGCTCGGGGGTTCTCATCCACTTTGTTCCCACGGCAGGGTAGCGCTGTGGGGCTGAAGCCCTGGCAGCACCAGCCCGTCCCACTTGCCTTCCAGGTCTCCCTCCTGGTCCTGGCCCCTAGGGTGGGACCAAGGCCACGTGGGCAGAGCCCCACCGGCTGAGAGGCTCCTGGTCTTCGTCTTCCCCAGGGGCTGCTGCGTCCAGCCGGCCCCTCTGGGGGCAGAGGTGCATCCACTCTACCTCCCTTGGGAGCCAAGAGGCCAGGCCTGCATTCCAAGCGCACCTGGAGACCTCGTTGTCCTGGGCCTCGGTCGCCCCCATGTGGTTGTGGTGGGAAGTGCAGGAAGAGCCCATTGGCCTGAGGCGACAGGAGAGGACCCGAGGGATGTCATCGAAGACTATTAGTTGGGTTCTGGGCTGGAGGTGTGGCCAGTGGGACAGCACAATGCCCAGGTAGCAGGGATCAGGTGAGTTCCTCCCCATCCTGTGAACCCATGGGGCTCTGCGCAGAGCAGGGGCGCCTGAGACAGCACCTGGGCTGCACTAAGTGGCACAGGTGGACACCTGGGTACCGAGGATGGCACTGCCTGAGCAGAGGCCTTACCTGTGGCCTTCATCTTGTGGAGCCCTAACTGTGCTCCCCCCCCCCCAGGGCAAGGCACCGAGGGGCAGGAAAGAGGTTCGCTGCAGCCAGCAGGGGACACAGCTGCTCCGGATCGCGGCAAGCAGGCTGCAGAGAGCTGAGCACTGCTTACACTCCCACGGCAGGGCTCAGCCTCTAGAGTGCATGCGGTCTCTGGCAGCTGCAGTCCTAACTGCCAAGGACTGGGGTCAGCGAGATGCGGCTCAACAGGCCCGTGGCAGTGCCACACCCACACGATGGGAGGCTGCAAGACTGCAGGGTCTGGTGGCCTGGGCTGGGGGGGCAGGGCCGAGGAGGAGCCAGGGACTATTAGAGGACCTGGACTGGGGCCGCCTATTGCCCCTACTGCCTGGGCCCACGGGACACATGGCGAAAGTCACAGCACTTGAGAGTTTGCGGACTGTGGCATAAGGGTGGACCCGTCGGCTCCCCACTTAGGCTGAAGGTGAGGAGGGAGCACAGCCACAGGGGATGGCATAGAGGTGGGCCACACAGGCGTGGCCCAAGCTGTGGGCAGGCAGAGAGTTCTTGAAGCAGACTGGGCCTAGGGGGTTGGTTGCCCCGCTGGAGTGGGGATGGCAGGCGGGGGAGAGGCAGGGCCCTGTGTTCCGTAGATCAGAGCTGCAAGAATTTGTGTGCCATATGTCCACATGTGGATCAGCACTTGGGCTGCACTGAGAGGCGGGAGTGACAGGGGTCTCTTGGTGGGTGTGCAGTGTCCATTATAGTCCTCCAGCCCAGGGCCAGGGCTCCGTGGGCAGCTGGCTGACAGCAGGACAGACAGCAGAGGACCTGGGGCCACCAGCAGGGCCAGGGAGTGAGAAGAGAGATGCACTGAGACCAAAGCCCAAGGCCAAGGCCAAACTGGGAGGCTCTGTTAGCCGGACCCAGAGGCCACAAAGTGTCTCCCCCACCTGCCCCCACTGCCCATCCAAAGGAGGTAGACCGAGACAAAGCTCTCAATAGCTGGCATACCCACGTGTCTGTGCTTGTGTAAATAAGTGGTGGGAGGATGGATGGGGAAGACACTGTCCCCATGCAGATGCAGCGGCCTGGGGAGGCCAAGCGGAGACACCCAGTTCCTCAGTGGGGCAGGCCACAGGGCTCCCGTGAAGAGAGCAGCGTGAAAGGGAGGAGGGGGCCACAGCAGGGGCCACAGCGGTCCGCACCTGCGACGACAGCTCTGCCCTGGGACCTCCCCTCAAATGCCACTTCCCCGCTGGACCCAATGAGGACAATTCCTAGAGGGAAGCGCCTGCAACCGGCCGGGTCTCCTGGAGACCAGCAAGGGTGGCAGAGGCCAGGAAGGCTGAGGAGCTCTGCTGGCCCAGAGACTGCATGTGCCGTGGGGCCCTGGGCCGCGCGGTGTGGGTGTGGCTGGCCAGGCGGATGCAGGGACACTAGTGATGGTGTTTGGGAACTCTGTCCTCTCCCAAGGAAACAAGCTTTATCTGGAAAATTAAGGCGGGCTGTGCATACTCAGGAGGTCACATGCCGAACAGGATTATTGACCCCGGGAAACACCCGGTGCTGGGGATCTATGTGGGGATTCCAGCAACTGCAGAAGGACTGGGATGTCACGGGGCTCCCACGCCTGTGCAGCTGTCTCATCCTCGGAGGACAGAGGGAGGGGGAGAGAAGAGAAGAGGAGAGACAGACACAGGAAGAGGCGCAGACAGGAAAGGACAGATGCAGAGAGACAGAGACAGGAAAAGCCGAGCATGGACCCTGGCGTCCGGTAGAGGCAGCAGGCAGGGAGGTGCCTCTGTGGCCCTGTCCCCCCCTCTCCTGGTCTCACTGGAGAACCCCTCCTTTGCATGCTTAGGCTCTGAGTGACTCGGGCCCTCTCTCAGTGCCAGAGGGAGGGGCTGGCATGCATGTGACCTTGGTTACTGGGCAGGCGGTGGGAGGGCTAGCGCAGCGCTCTGTGGACCGAGCAGCCTCCCGGCCTCCTGGCCTCCTCGGTGTCCCTGGTGAGGGCGGCCCCCACAGGCTGTGCATACTCAGACTTACAGAATGGCAGTGAGCAGCTGGAACACAGGGCAGCTGATGGGGCCCCTTGAGCTGTTCCATCTAATCAGCACCAGCCACCAGCACCAGCCACCATGGGGACAGAGACTCAAGGTCCTGCCTGGGCACAGCAGGCACACACCAGGCAGCTGGTGGGGAAGGTGCCTCCCTGCAGCTCCCACCCCAGGTCCGTCAGAGACCAGGGAGTGCTGGCAGCCCATAGAGGCCCAGGGCAGCAGACCCAGGACCTGTGTTCTGCCAACCCCTGGGAGCTCCAGGAGTTCTGCAGCCCCGACCCTCCCCTGCCCAGGCAAGGGAAGCAGCATCCCGTTGGGGACTCCAGGTGCTTGTCCAGCTGAGATGCTGCTTTCTGGGCCAGCAGTGGGGCCCTCTGCACTCCAGGCTAAAAGTTTCTCTCGTTGGGGCTGGCCAAATACTTCAGCAGATTAAAGCACCTGCAAGCAGGTGCAGGGGCTGGGGGTTTGATATCTGGGCCTACTGTGCCGGCCCCGCCCCTGGGCACACTGAGATGGCAATTGAGGTGGCGTGGTGGCCTGCGCCTGAAATCCCAGCCCTTGGCAGGCTGTAAACAGGTGGATCACTACGAGTCCAATCTAGCAGTGAGACCCCGACACCCTGTAGACCCTTTCCTAAAATACAAAAACAGCAGGGGAGTGAGCTCAGTAGAATGAGTGCTTGCCAGGCAAGCTCAAGGACCTGAGTTCAATCCCTGGTTCTGCCAAAAAAAAAAAAAGTTTCTCACGTGGGTGAATCCAGAGTTTGTAAAATCAAAGTGACTCACAGCTGTGGAGCACCACCTGGGTGACTCTCCTTGAAGGGACAGCGGCGGTCCCCATTGTGGCCGTGCCTGACCTGTTTCCATGCACTGACAGGTTCAGAGCTGGCCAGGACTTCGCCTTAGCCCTTCCGCTGGCCGTATGCACCATACACTGGTCTAGCCGAGGTGCTGGGGGTAGTCCCTGAAGATGGCACGCGTGTTTCCCTGGTACCCCACACCTGCTGCTCCTGAACATGAGCTGGGTTGAGTTGGGGTGAAGAGCCAGCGCTCCACGCTGTCCACTGGGCTTGAGCCTCGAGACAGAGGCTGTGACTTCTGGGGCTTGGAGGATCACACATCGGAGCTGCAGCTCCAGACCCCGAGACATCAGCCACTGTCTCGCTGCATATATAGCACAGCCTGCTGGGCAGCTCCTCCTCTCTGCACGCTGTGGGGGTGATCCCAGGCCTCCTCCCCGGCCCAGCTCACTGCGCTCACCTACTTCCTGCCGTACTCAGCCATTCATCCTCAAGCCACTCCTCCTCCATGACTGAATGAAACCCGGGGCTGGCCCTGGGTCAAAGGCTTTGTTCCTGATGGCCACCACCATCAGGAAGGTCCCCCTGGCTGGACTTGGGGCCCCTGGGCTCCCCAAAGCCATACATAGGCCTTAGTGTCTTTATACTCACTGTGGGTTGCTCTGGAGTGTGGATTGGAATTAACTTGATGGGATTCGAGCAACACGTCCATGAGATTTCACAAACTTCCCGCATGGGAATGAAGACCAGCAAGGGCCTCTATGCTGGACAAGCCCATCACACTGCATCTCCGCACGCCGACTTCCTTGGCTCAAACCCTGAGTTAGGTCATGTGGGAGGGATATGTTTTATTCCCTGCCAATGCTCCCCTGACATGGAAGGCAACAGTCAAGGGTAACTATAATGAAAGTAGTTTCTGGGGGGCCAGGATGCGCCTCACTTTCCACGGGCCAAGACACCCACATCCCTCCCCCAGAACGAGCCCCATGAGCTGTGTGCCCAGGTCAGCCCTACCTGGGGACCAAGGAGGAACCATCAGGTACAGGGCTGGGGAGGTAGCTTAGCCGTCTCAGCACCTGCCTGGCAAGTACAAGGACTCGGATTCGACCCCCCACACTGCATGCTGTGCTAGCCACGGAATCCAGGCATGGTGGAGCACGCCTGTAATCCCAGCACTGTGAAGCCTGAGGCAGGACGATCACAACGAATCTGAACCGCGTATTGGGCCCCTTTATCAACAACAACAACAAATTTTGAGAAAAGAAGCCAACGGGTGGAGTCGGCCTACCTGGTGTTACAGCTGTCTGCACCCCTAGTTTCCACCAGGGGTCAGCATCGCCCTGTGGAGCGCCTGGCATCCAGGAACAGGCAGCTCCCGCTGATTGGCTCAGGCCCGAGTCTCCTTGGCGACCGTCTCCTATTACAACAATCGGCCCAGTTTGGCTGGCAGATGCTGTCCTTTTGCTCTGTCCTGAAGCTTAGTGGGCAAGGAGCCTCTCCAGGAGGGATCATGGCAGACAGTGGCAGTGGCAGGGTGAGTCCCCAACAGCTCTGCTTGCCTCTCTCTTGGGCTCATCCCATACCCACACAGACCTCCCTCCTTGTCCCAGGGAGGAAGGAAGGCAGGAGTGGGTCAGCAGGGGCAACACCTGGGTTTGGTGGCAAGTGTGTTTGCAAACCTCATGAGCTCCAACTCCTCCAGGGCACATTGGGTGGTCACGTGACCAGGTTGGTGCAGACCTAGAGGCAAGAGCCAGGGTTCTGTGACTTGGTGAGCTGTCTATACTCCCCAGGACACTGATGTGTGGCCTGGAACCAGACTCCAGGGCCTTGAGAACCACTTTCCACAATCTGCCATCCATCCATCCACCACATATTCATCCACCCACCCACCCATCCATCCACCCATCCATCCATCC
>PVKA01033376.1:0-24444 GCA_004027165.1 Ctenomys sociabilis
TGTGGCCCCCTTCCGCGTATCTGGACCAACTGGCTGCGCCCACGTGTCACTCCAGGGTTGGACGCATTGTGGTATATAGCTTGGGGCGGGCTTGCCCCGGTCAGGAGTGGGAGCAGAGGAGGAGCGGAGGAGCGGAGGAGCAGGAGGAGAAGGCAATCCATGGAAGAATAAAGCATTGCAGAGACAACCAGTGGTCGCGTCTTCCTTGCAGGCGAGGTTGCGAGCGACAAGTTTTCTTCCTTCAAATTTCCTGGTTATTTCCTTTGCCCACTTTTTATACATGTTATACTTTCTAATTGCAAATCAATGAGCCATAGATATGAGTTTTTAAGTTTTTGGGTGTTTTACTCGGTCAGTATCATGTCAGTTTGGTTCTTATATTTGTGACTTGGGAAAACAAATAGGGAGCCAGGATGCGACACATGCTGTGAATTTCCTCACCACAGAGAGGACATTTTTCGCAGTGATGTAACTGTGGAAAAAATGTAGGTCACGGACCACAGATCTTTGTTTTGTTCTGGAAGTCTGGCTATACCTGGTGGACAAAGGTGGCTCTCGTGTGAGTGAACAGCTTCCTCTGGTAAATGCTGGCCTCTTTGGGCCCACCCTCTCTTTCATGCCTCTGTTATTTCCAGGAGAATGTTACAAGGAGCAGTAGGGTATGATCATATTTATAATATATTGTCAATGATGGACTAAGAAATAAAATTTTATGAAATATTAGCCGTAATTAGCAGTAACATAGCAAAGAGAGTAGTGGTTACAAATAGATTGCCAAGAGGTTTTAAAAACTTTTTAAACTGCCTAGCAGAAGATTTTTAGATTGGGGAAAATGATACATAAAAGTGATTTTCTGTGTGGAAATATAAAAATAATTAAGGGACAATTAGAATCACCATGAGATGGCGCTGTCATGGAAGACCTAGAAATAGGAAGAAGTTTATGACAAAACAGTCTCACCTGTAACCCGGCTATTGGGATCAGCCCTGGGAATGGTGTTTCAAGGACTTCTCATATGCTGAAACTGTAAGAGAGGCCAGATCAACAGATTTCCAGCAGCAAAGTCTGGACAAGCAAGTGAACCTTTCACGAAACACACACCTGGAATGTGAGGGCTCTCATGATGTCAAAATTCTACTAATAATCTCCTCTTCTGGAAGCCACTTGCTTTAAAACAATGAAAAAAAGAAGAGAGAAGAAAAGAAAACAAGTAATGAATAGTATAGATTAAAAAAGTCATCACAAATCATCTGAAAAGGAATCCAAAGTGCTCATGATTTTGGGCTAGGAATCTCTTATTTGTCCGGAGTCAGGGTTTCACCTGAGCAATGTGTGACCATTCTCGATAGTGATGTAAGAGACTTAATAGAAGCCTGTTTTGAGCAAGGGTGGCATTAGATCCTGGTTCATCTAAGGGGACCTGGTTTATGCATTTTAATAAACATATTAGCATTATACCTAAATAGTTTTAAAAAATAGTCCTGTTTTATGGAATAAATGGTATGGCGATCCCATCTTAAAGTCTTACAAGCCGCGGTTTGTAAGTATGTCATACAGTTACATGTTTGAATCTCTTGTGAAACTGTTAGCTTTGTGAAGATAGGAAGTATGTCATTTTTCTCTTTGTGACCCACTTTTGGTCACTTACTAAGAACTCAACATTTTGAGAAAAAATGGATAAAATTTTACCCTAGACGAGTCTTTCTTCATGTCTTTGAATTAATGGGGGTCCACTGAGAAGTAACATCTTGTGAGCATCTGAATGAGATGCTTAGGAGTGGGCCATAGGATAGGCCTAAAGAAGAGTGTTAGAGCAACATGAGTAAGGATTTCAGAGCAGAGAAAATTTCTGTGTATGTCACAGTTTTTGGCTACAGCTGAGTTTGAATCCATCTTCATAATGCTATGAAATATGCCATGAAAAGAATGAGTCAAAATGCCTTTGAGAACCTAAAGATGATTCTGCAATTCTTAAGGACTCTAACTCCCAGTCCTTTTCCCTGTAATGAGAACACATAGGGTCGAACGTTGAACACACTTTTCAGTACTCTGGGCAATTCATTCATTCATTCATTCATTCATTCATTCATTCATTCATTCATTCATTCATTTATTTTTACGTGTTTGGTACAGGGTCTCACTATACAGATCAGATTCTGAGTGATCTTTCTGTTTTCAGCCTCCCTAGCACTAGGAATACAGGAGTATGCCACCACACCCACCTAATGTGCCTAGGGGTAGGGCTGGCATGGCATGTGGTGCTGGGGATCAAACCCAGTCCCTGCATTTGCCTAAGCAGGTGCTTACTCTATTGAGCTATCTCACCAGCCTTGAGCAGTTGTTTAGATAGACTCAGTATTTTTTTGATAGCATCTGCATAGTTCAAATCTTTCACTCTAAGATTGATAAAAATTGACTCAGACTGGTTGTCAATTGGCTGACCCAACAGAGTCAGTGTCAAAGAACAGTTCAGGTAAAGAAGAGCTCTCTGCAGGAGTTTCTGATTCTCATATGCCATTTTAAATTTGAATTAGAATTTTCCAGAACATTTTGATTTCAACCCTTTCCCTACCTTCTAAGGTCACACGAAATGAGACTTTGCCAGTTGGCCAAGGCATGCCTTGAACAGCAGAATTCAATTTACACAAAGTAGGAGTTCAGGGGCTGAGTGGTTCAGTGGCAAAAGATAACACAGGAAACCAACTTCCAGATAATTTTGGAAGGACAAGATGGGCTTTGGTTCCTTGTAACTGTCTTGAAAAGGAGATTGCCTGCTGTGTACCACAATGAAAAGAGGCCAGGGAACAGTCTGATCAGTTCTCTTTGTGGGTACAAATGATCACAAAGCAAGGAGAGGGTGGGTCATGTCTTTGCAGTGCACATATTAGATTGACAGCAAGTGCCCCAGGTGGTTCTTGAGGAAAGGGCAAGCCATTTTCTTTTGTCTGTCAACCTGCATAAAAACTGACAGGAACAGATGCTCCAATACAAATTCTGAAGTTTGGCAGGTAATAAGGGTCCTAAGATATGGCATCCGTGAAGGCAGATTGTCTTGGCTGCCTGATCCTGTCATGTGGATGAAAAAATGTGCTGCGTGGAAGTAAACAGCCTGCAGGCCACTGGACTCGCCCTGGAGGGTGGTCTCTGGCTTGGGTTGGGAAGCTACCCTTGCCTCCTGTTTCACTCAGACCTGTCTTTATTACTGACCTTAGGGAGTGAGAAATAGCCGGAAAATGGAATTCACAGATGATTCTGAATGGAGAAACGTGACAAACACCAGCAAAAGAAAGGGAATAACCTAAAGGAATTAGGAGAATGGGAAAGGCAAGGACAAAATACGAATCATCATGGAAAAATGCAAATGGATATGTCTGGGGCAAAATAATCCACAAACCAGATACTCCTTGGGCTGAAAGAAATGAAGTACATTAAGAGCATAGGAATGTGACTGCATTCTGTGTGCCACAGGGAGCCAGGTGGGCGGGCACGGAGGAGTGCGTGGGAAGATGGGTGGTCCCCCAGGAGGCTGACTCACAGGGGTGAAGTGAGCTCATTCTGGAACCTGCTCCATCCTTCTCCTGACCTACTGCTGCACGGCCCCCTCAGATGTCCCTTGGCCTGGCCTGGGTGAGTTACCGTCTCCCTGGCACTCTGAGTTGCCTCACTTGAGAAACAGGTAACTCTGTGACTGCCAGGCATCTGTTTGGAGTGATTTTGGATTGCATGTTCATTATTTTAAAAAGGATTTGATTTATCAAAGAATGCTTAGACTAATCTTTAGAAGGAAACAAACAACAAAGAATAATGAATTTTTTTTTTTTACCAAGTAGTATGCCTTGTTTATTCTGTATAAAGTAACACATTTGGTATAATTTTGTCTTTGTTATTTTGGCATGAAAGATTTGTTACCAGAATTCTTCCTTTTGACCTTGCTTGTAAAGCTTTAACAATTATAAACTGATGATGACCTGACATTCTTGCGTTTTCCAAAATGGCCAACATATTTATAACTCTGGGAATTGTTCTGTTTGGAGAGCCCTACCTGGGCTCCCACTCCAGCGTTGTGTATGGTTGGGACCCTCAACCTGAGGAATTCTGAAGAAAGCCAGAGCTCTCCACTCCTTTCCTATATAGTGGAGTCAGAGGCTCCTGGCACAGGCCAGTTTCCTCAGAAATCCGTCTTCCTCCTTTGAGAAGCTAAGGCAGAATTAAGGTCTGTAACCGCTGATTGAAGTTGTGTGACAAAAATGTGAAAATGGCAGTATACATTTAGGGGAACTCTTTACATGGTAAGCAGATTATCTGGAGAAATGATACGGTAAAACAGTATTGCTCCCTCTCCCTGGTCCCCAGTACACTTTAGAATAGCTTGTTGTTTAAACACTGAGATACCATCTCATCCCAGAAAGAATGGCTATCATGAAGAAATCAACCAACAACAAATGTTGGACAGGCACTGGGGAAGGAGGAACCCTTCTCCACTGCTGGTGGGAATTACACTGGTCCAACCATTGTGGAGATCAGTGTGGAGACTCCTTAAGAAACTAGGACTGGAAATCCCATCCAAGCCAGTTGTACCCCTACTGGGAATTTTCCCATAGGAACTGAAAACGTCATATCATAGTGATATATGCGCATCTATGTTTATAGCATCACAATTTGTGATAGCCAAATCTTGGAAACAACCAAGGTGCCCATCATCTGAGGAATGGATGAAAACGATGTGGTATTTTTATGCAATGGAGTATTACTCAACTATAAAGAATGATAAACTCAAAGCCTTTATATTTAAGTGGATGCCACTTGAAGATATACTCATAAGTGAAATGAACCAGACCCACATGTGCAAATGTCTCCCTAGTGTAAGAACTCAAAAGAAGAAATAAAAATAGAAAGGTGTAACATAATTTAAAGGAAAGCGAGAACTTCAGGATTAAACAATTAAGAGAGGGCAAAGGAGAAAAGCTAAGAAATATGACAGGGGCAAAGCCATACATTTATGTGCACAGGATGGTTAAGGCAGTGATCCTGAGGCTCTTCAGCAGGTTTTGAAACTAGCAGTTGATTGGCAGCATTTTCACCCTGACTAACTATATATGCTGATACCTGTGAACTCAGCAACTGCACTAAAGACAGCAATGTGTAGTAGTAGGGTCATGCTCAGAATGGCTGTCCTTCTGGACTTCTAAATATGTACTGCTTGTCATGACATAGATATTACTGCCATACTGTCTCTAAAGTAAATGTTTGTTTAAAAAAAGGTTAATAAATGAAAACAAGAGACAAGAAATAAAATGTCACAGGACTGTCCTGCTACAATGCTGTACATGGATAGATTTCTAAATTTCTGTGTTAAAATATGTAATTGTTCTTTCCTATTTTTAAATTTTTAAAAATCTTTTTCTTTTTTTCCTTCACATTCAGTAGGGACTTAAAGTTTAACATATAAATACTTGATGGAAAATACCTGTTCCATGTTATGTCTAAGATGTTTGATATTCAGACAGTGAGGTTCAGCTCCACTGACTATACTATAAGGTAGTAATATCGTTAAGCTTGCCTTCTGGAGGGTTAACAACTTAAGTTTGCAAATATTAGAGAAAAAGAAGGGCTGCAAGGACAGCTAACATTTTGGCCCTAGCCTTTCAAGGTTAGTGAGGACTCAGGACATAGGAGAACCTGTACTGTAACATCCTGTAACTCAGTTGTGCTTCAAATTTTCTGATGAAGGAGATTATGGAGCCACAGAGGAAAGTGATCAATGATGTAGAGTGTGCCTAAGGAGAGTGACATGGAGAGAAAACATTCTCTCAGGTTTTCACAGAGAACAAATTGGTCAAGTTATGGGTGTGACTCATCCACATGGCTGACACTGACAAATAATCTAAAAACTGTGGTGCAGGGTTTCAGGATAAATCCTAGGGGATTTGACTGACTTTGTCAGATACAAAAGTTATGTTTCTTGTTATATATAGGTCTTGTTTTATCTTGGTCTTAACAATCTAGAAGAAAAGTACAAAAGCAAGATATAAAAAGTAAAGCTATATTAGTATGCTGAGCTGTAAAAGGCTCAAGTCAACAACTTCTGACATTGTCAGTCCTATAGATAACCCACTACTATTATGGACTACTGGACTATATTGAAATATTTTGCTGAATTCACACACTTACAATATTTAAATGGCAATGGAATATCCTTCTGTGAGAAAACTAAACAAAAAAAGGTGATACAATTGAAGGACCATTTTTTTATCTGCATATACAAAATAGGATAGATATACAGCTATTTTCACTTAACAATGAGAAGAAATACTTCTACAAATAGTGTTCGGACAGGATATCATGTCTGCATCTTGTACTATGAGTAATTATTATGAAGACAACAATATGCAATGTACTAATTATTGAAACTGTCCTGCCAATCAGTTTTGAAAGTGTTTCAATGCTATTTATTTTTCAATAAAATTTATGAAAAATAAAACAAAATAAATAGAATACCAAATAAGAATAATTTATTGTTTAATATGGAGCAACAACAAACCATTTAACAAGGTTTTTTCATTTTTGTTTGTAGATCTTTTGTATCTTTTAATCACAGTGATTCTCAACAGGGCAGCAGCTTAGAACCACATGAAGTGCTTTATACTCCACAGGGCCTGATCTCACCAGTAATGAGATTTTGGGGAGCAGTGGGAACTAGGGGATGTGGGGTGTCATGAGGAGGAAGAAAGAGAAAGGCAGAGCTATTGTGTACTGTTTGAAACTTGAAGCAGTCTTTGACCTTCTCATTTGTGACTTATCCTGAACAGATGTGGCAAAAGCAGCTCCTAGAAGTAATGGCCTATAGGGAGAACCCAAAGGATGCTGTGGAAATGCAATGGCTGGGGAGCCTTAGAAGTGCAATGACTCACTCTTCTAAATCACAGTGCAGGAGTTTGGGGAAGAGGCCTAGAGTTACATCTCCCACATTTCTATTTCTCACACCATTGTCTTGCAGTAATGCTGGAAAGCCTGTTCCTGTACAGCAGCTGACTGGCCCAGTGTAGGACAGCTCCTAGGGCAGGAGCTGGGATAGGCTGTAGCACAACACAAAGGAAAATGGAAGTGACTCTCCAAGATGCCAAAATCTGCTGACAATATTAAGGGTCCAGAAACAAAGAAGCAAAACCAACAGGATCTGAAAAAGTGTGGCCACTGAATTTAACCCAGAATGAAGAAAAAGATAAAGGAAATTGCACTGAATGGAGAAAGAAAGCCTGATGTTCACTGTGGTTTCCAGTGTAAGTGTATGGATAACCTGTTTTTGGCTCAGGGATCCTGCAATGAATTTGTCTGATGTAGAAATTCAGCACCATTCTCACACCATTGTCTTGCAGTAATGCTGGAAAGCCTGTTCTTGTACAGCAGGTGTCAAGTTGTCAAACTCAGCTGACTGCATCTTTTCTCTTAAAGTCCCATTCTCTTCTTATAGCTCCCAATAAATATGTTCTTCTAGGTGGAGTACTTTGGTTCACAATGGGGGAAGCAGTGCGTTATCTACCACTGTTAGTTCCATGAGGTGCTATCCTCATGAAATGACCCCTGTCAATTGAGTACATACCTCAAGCTCAGTTAAAGGAGAGTAAATAGAACTGAGCTCCTCAGGTTGCTGAATGGGTGACTGACTAGGCAAAACGTGAGAGCCACAAAATTTCATCGGGTCTGCTTTGGGGTCTGGCATTAGTATGGACTGAGGGGTGGTAGAAACAAGATGATGATGAATGAAAATAGTCAGAAAAAGGTGCAAACTCAACCAGTGGTGGGCTGATGAAGGGTCTAGTTGATTTCAGCTACTCTTGTTTTTCTCAATTATTAGTTCATCTGTAGGTGTCTCTTCACGAATCTTAATCACTGTTGTGTTTTATGCTTTCAGTCATCCAAGAGCCTCATGCACGCATAGATAGGACTTCTGGAAGGTGATTGGATGACGCGATGTCGGGAAGGGGGCCTGGTTGCAAGTGGTGGCCGCTGGGGGTGTGACTTAGAGTGGGTTTCCTACCTTCTCTTCTCCTCCCTTGCCCTCTGCTTCCTTATCACCTCGCTGTGATCAGCTGGTTCTGTGTGCCCTTGTGCTGTTCCATACTATCTTGGGGTCACAGGATGATGAACTGAAACCTTTACAGACTTGGCCAAAATAAGCCTTTCTTCCTTTAAGTTGTGGGTATCAGGTATTGTGTCTCTCCAACACAGGAAGTAACTAAAACAGCAGATTTTGACTCCAGAAGGGGAGAGAATGCTGTGAAATTATATGACCATGTGGTTCAGAAATCTTTGGAACTGATTTGTGGAAGGGGTTCAGAAAGGATTAGAGATACCATCTGGAGGAGCAGTCTGAGAATTCTATAAGCTGAGAGTAATGTGAAATTCTGGTTAACGCTTAAAAGACCAGAATGTTGATAGTAATACAGACAGTAAATATCAGGCTTAGGATATTTTAGTTGGAAATAATAACTCCATTGACACTTGGACTTCAAGGTATGTATGTTATGCTCTGGAAAATTTGTCTGCATTTTTGCTCATATCCTGAAATTTTTTCTGATGACTGAGATTAAGAGTAGTAGATTATTTAATCTGGTGTAGAAGTTTCAAAGTAATCCAACACTCAGTCTGTGCCATGGGCATTAATGAGATCTTTTAGCTAGCTCTACATTGAAAATCAAGAGTAAACAGCTGAACAATTTTTAAGTTTTGAGTTTGGCTAGTTACTCACAGCTGAGCGATTCAAAACATTTAGAGTTTAGCCAGAAAAGAAATTCTAGTAAAGTTGGAGCCTTCAAACATGGAGCAGAGTAGAACTTTGTTGCTGAAAGGATTATCATTAGAAATCCAACAATAATTGCTGCATTACATGATGTATCTTCATATTAGTTGTTCAAACTATTATATATAAATGTGTAAGATTCATTTAAAGAAAAAAAAATAACAAATAAGTTATATTAAGTCCAAAAGAAGAACAAATCAAATTTTGTACCATTTCTATCACTATTTTGCATTTTTTAAAAATAAAAAAATATTAAAAGAAGCCAAGTGTTTTACAACAGGACAGTAATAAAAATGGCTTTTGGGCATATAAGGAATCAAAAGAGGGCTACTATTCTTCATATGCTCAAAGTTGCCAGGGGAAAGACCTTTTCTTGGAGAAGACAGCTCCTGGCACACTGCTCCTGAGTGGCAGCCTAGCAAGATTTTTCCCAGGATTCAGTTCACAGGGTTCACCAACCAAGCAGTCAAAGGTCTCTGTGGCCCAAATTTAAGAGAACTACACTATGCTATACTCAAGCTGGCTGAAGACCTTGGTGTCATCCATGTGGTGCTTGTTTTATTTATTTTAGCAGTAAGGGATAGAATTTATTTGATGAAACATGAAATTATGACTGAAAGAGTCATGGGAAGAGTTAAAGGGAAATAGGCTCTTTCCCATTGTAATATTTAGACTAACTGATTAACACTGTTAGACTAATATTGTTAGACTCAATGATTGTGTCTAAAACCCCAGCGCACTCACACAGAGCTCATGTACCCACTGGTACCAATGGTCCATGTCTTCTCCTCATTCTAGAGCCTCACTCCCTTAGCTATTCTTTGTATATTCAACTTATTCTGCTTTGATGGCCTGCTGGAGGCCAAATGAAGTCATCCCACTATAAAACCCAACTCTTGGCCCTGGGACCGGGTATAGTCCCATTTCAGTGTTCTTGGTGCCTCTTGGCCACACCTCATGGAAACATTGCCCACAATCACCATCTCTGCTCACCCAGGTACCTTGTACATCTCAAACCATGGCGATCTGTTTTTAGTCCACCACTCTATTAAAAGAAGTTTAAGGTCTGCAGTCATATTTCATAAGGTAAACTGAACATGTCCCAGCTTATATCTTCTTAAGTTACTCTTCTACATTTTACAATATCAGTCACACCAACTTTATTTTAACTCTGTACCTATCAGTGTCCTAGACATCTGCTCAACTGATTCTCATCTTCCTACTGTGCCTTGTTTTCCCCCTTGTTCTGAAATTTGTCCTCCAAATACAAATGGAGCCCTTCATCCCAGGTATATAGATCTTACCATCTTATGAATTTTCCAGGCATTCTTTCAAAGATTTCTATTCTTTCTGTGTCCACAAATCTGCTCTTAACCTTTATATTTGCAATTTAGAACTCACCTCAAAATTAAAACATCCTTTTGCCTCTGGACAGCTCTACTCATATATTCTCCAAGTGTTAAAAATGTTTTTTTTTTCTACAAAGCATTAAAGATTTTTATATTCTCTATTTTGTATACAAATAAACACTCAGTTACTTGAATTATCTATTCCTTGATACTCTAGCCAATCAAGCACCACATCATTCCAATTTGAAAGTTAAATATTTCTGGAATTCACTTACTTCTAGCTACGATGGACCACTAGCTCAAGGCCTACTTGCTAACACATCTTTCATGCCTGGTCTTGCTTGGTTCAAATCTATTTCCACACTGCAGTTACTATGATCCAATGAAAAGTCAAACCTGACTATAGCCTAACATGCTAGAATAAGCATCAACTTCTAAGGATCAGTCCCAGATCCATTATACAGACCTTCTTTCTCCACCTTCATTTCTTATTGCTCTATGCTATCAAATGTGTGCTTCTAAAATATCAAATTTCTTGTATTTTCTCATATATTGATATTGTTTTTTTCTTCAGTGGATTTCTATACTTGTAATATTCTACTTTATTCATATTTTCCCCTCAGTAAAATTCTCAACAAAACCGTTACTTCAAAGTACGGTCTTTCTGTATCCTGCCACTAGGATAGAAGTCCAGCTAAGAGTTCCAGAAAACATTCTGAGCTTTGTGTATTGCATTCAACTTCAGTAGGCAGCATTTCCATTCACTGCTTCTCCCTTGCACTTGCAAGATGTTTGCACAGTAAGGCTGAAACTTCACCATCCCACACATAAGACATGGGCCATGTTATGATCTGTGTCTAGCTGTTCCCAAAAGGCTTCATGCAGTCATTGGGGCAGACTTCTAGAGTTTGTGATTAATTCATGAGCCAATGCACGGACCATGGGTGTGAGTGCTGCACCCACCTGGGGTGGGTAATCTGCATACAGTAGAGGGAAGGTAGAGGGTTTTTCTCCGCTGCAGATGCTGCTTCTCTCTGCTGTTTTCCACCACCACAAACTGTTTCCCTCTGCCATGTGCCAATCTGACTTGGAGCTAGCCGTGTATGGATGGAAACTTCCACTTACTGTGAGCTAAATAAACCTTTCCTTGCTTAATTTGTGTGCTGGGTATTTTATCCTAACAACAAGAGAAAATTAAGACAGGCCATGACCTGAGTATAGTAGGTGCTGAACAAATGTTCATTGAATAAATAAATGACTTGAGATTTCTAAATGTTATCTTCCATGAATTCTCCAACAGTCTTGAGAGTTCTGGGAGGAAGAAAATTTCATTATCTTTGTGAAGGGAAATAGCTTTAAATACCACTCTTTCTCTTTCCTTCCTCACAGCAAACTCTTCTCTCACAGTCCATTGCATCATCTAAAGTATTTCTATGTTTATCACCCCTCGCTAAACACTACCAATGCCATTTTGTGCTAACATATTATTAATAATGTCAATATTAAAAAAGGAAATTTTATGATATCACTGCTATGGTTTGGATGTATTCTTCACTGTTTATGCAATGGAAACTTAATCCTCAAAGCAGCAACACTGAGAAATGAGAACTTTAAGTAATGAGTGAGTCTTGAGAGCTCTGCCTTTGATAACAGAGTGGTGCCATTATTGTAGGGAGCCTCTCCTGGTTCACATCTCAGTCCAACCTAGTTTAAATTTATAATCTCAGAACACGTTATTGGAATCCCATCAAGTTAATTCCAATCTACCACTTCCAGTGCAACCCACAGTGAGAATGAAGTCACTAAGGCAGATTTATAGTTATGGGGAGTCAAGCGGTCCTAAGCCCAGCCACGGTGATGGCTATCTGGTACAAGGGCATGAACCCAGGGCTTAATCGGGGTTTTATTCAGTCATGAAGAAGGAGTGGCTTAAGAATGAATGACTGAGCTGGGCCTGGGAGATGGCTCAGTGGAATAAGTGCTTCTCTGGCAAGCGCAAGGGCCTGAGTTCAATCCCTGGTTCTGCCAAAAAAAAAAAAAAAAAAAAGGCTAAATGACAGAATTGCAGGAAGTAGGTGAGGACTATGAGCTGGACTAGGTAGGAGGTCTGCATTTACCTCCGTCATATATAGAGAGAAGGATATGCAGAAATAGTAATTTGCTTTATACTATTGAGATAGTATTTAATGTTTTGGGGTCCAGTGCTTCAGCTCTGAAGTGTAATCTTTAAAGCCCAGGAAGTCATAGCCTCTATCTCAAGGCTCAATCCCAGCCAACAGCATGGAGCACTGGCTCTTCATTCTGTCTTGACCTGGCTCATATTAAAGAGCAGCAGGTGTGGTTTATCAGGGAAACATATGTGCCAACTTGAAAGACAACTACCAGCTCCGTGGCTAGACCAATATGTATTGCTTAAAGCCAATCGAAGCGATAAGGAAAAGGCCTCGCCAGCTCTGTACCTACCAATGCATGGAAATAGGGTCAGGCACAGCCAAAATGGAGACTGTTTCTCTTGCAAGGAGAGTCCTTCACACAGTGGGTTTTGGTTCATTATCACAAGTCTGGATTTGTTATTTTAAAACTATGCTCTCTTACCATATGATGCCTTCTGTCATGCTATGATACAGCAGGGAAGGTCTCACCAGATCTACTATTCTGACCTTGGAATCCCTAGGCTCCAAAACTATGAACTAAATTAACTTTGGTTATTATAATTTATGCACACTCTGGTATTCTGTTACAGAACAGACTTAGGTACCATTAAATGAGTTGGTGTCTCTAACCTTATTCAATCCCTAATCTTATTTGATTTATCTCACTCATTGTATTCTGAATTTTTTTATTAGAACAAATCTTTTTATTCATTAAGAGAATGTAGCTGTGTATCTATCCTAACTATTTTGAATATATACAAATACAAAATGGTAGTTCATTTGTATACCCTTTTTTGTTTAGTCAGAGAAGGGTATTACATTGCCATTTAAATATTGTAGGTGCATGAATTCAGCAAAATATTCCAATATAGTCCAGTAGTCCATAATAGTAGTGAGTTATCCATAGGACTGGCAATGTCAGAAGTTGTTGACTTGAGCCTTTTACAGTTTAGCTTATTAATATGGCTTTATTTTTATACCTTGTTTTTATACTTTTCCACTGAAGGGTTAAGACCAAGGTAAAGCAAGACCTATATAACAACAAATGTAACTTTTGTATCTGATAAGGTCAGTCAAGTCCCCTCAGGATTTATCCAGAAACCCTGTACCACACTCTGTGGAACCTTTCTCAGTGTCAGCCATGCAGATGAGTCACGGCCATTGTTTGACCAGTTTGCTCTCTGTGAAAGCCTGAGAGAATGTTTTCCCTCCATGAGACTTTCCTTAGGCACACTCTACATCATCAATCACTTTCCTGTGTGGCCTCACAATCTCCTTGATCAGAAAATTTTGGATACAACTGAGTTACATGATGTTACAGTATAGGTTCTCTTATGTCCTGAGTCTTCACTGACCTTGAAAGGCTAGGGCATGTGGTGATTGTTTTATAGGAATGAAAAATGTAAGAGTTATGGTGTCAGGTAGGCTTCCACCAAGATTGCAGAAGCAAGACTGGGAGTCCAGGCCATGTGCACCTTCACATTGTATGAAGCGGCAAGGATGACATCAAAGCTTATTGGAGAGGCCCAAAGTTAGAGGAATTGGGACTGAACATCCTAGGAAAGTGACAGAGAGTGAGCAAAGCCATCTCCAGAGAAAAGCAATGAAGGCTACAATCACCACCAATGTTCCTCAAGCCTTGTGGAGTTCACAACTCACCACAGCTTGCCCTGGGTGCTGTATATGAAACTATGGGATTTACTGTTTGTCCTGCTGGGTTTTAGTCTTTCACTTGTCTTGTTGTTGTCTATCCCCTACACTCCCTTTAAGAATGCAAATGTTTTACCCTGTGCCCTTATGTGCTTGCAGTGTTTACCCCACACCTCCGCAGGTACTCTGCAGCTCAGAGTTGGCCTTAAGTCTCAGGAGAGAATTTGGACTTGGACTTTTCAACAATGCTAAAACTGTTAGAACAGTTTAGTCTTAGAGGTGGAATAGAAAAATGTGCATGAGCCTTTTGGGGGTCAGGGACAGAATATCATGGTGTCATGTCTGACAGGTGAGGCTGTTTCTGGCAGGGAAAATGAGAAACCACAGAACAAAACCGTGCTTATCTTCACTGCCCACCCCAAGGAACATGACCACACTTGTGTCTGTCTGCTCCATTTGAGAAGCACAACCACACTATCTTTGCCCCCAAATTCCTCAAGGCAGCAAACTTCTCCCCTCCTCTTTATATCCTTTGTTCTACTCTCATTTCCTGCTGATTCCTCTCTGGACTTAGCCCACTCCCAAGGATGTGAATAAACATCCACAGTGCTTATATAGGTCTTTCTCAGCTGTTCTTTGTCTCCTCTACTCCTTCAAAGTATGGCTTAGAACTAGATATTGCCCATGTGCCTGACGCATTAGAGGCTTTGAAGGTGACTGGATTATGAGGATGATATAGCCAGTTTGACATTAGGATGTGGGGACATCCTAGGAGAGGTGGGTAACTGGGGTATGACTTGGAAAGATGTGTCTCTCTCTCTGAGTGCTCTCAGCTTCCACGCTGTCATGCCACGAGCAACTTGTCTTCCATGCTGACCTGTCTTGGAAATAGTTAAATAACCTTGTTAAATGGCTATTTTTATGTTAAGTGAAAGGTTCTCTCTTTAATGGCTTTTCTTTGTTGCATGTTTATTAGTGAACAGATTTTGTACTCACTCAGACCCTCTGCTGGTTCACTGTCTCCATAGATAATGCTGAGTCACAGAAAATGTCCTCCTCCCCAAAATCAAAAAACTGATGAAGACACCAGATTTTCTCTACAACAGGGTGGGCATAAGGGTGGCCTTCCTGGGGCAGTCAACCTTGGTCCCTACTTCCTTATCTGAAATGGGGAACAGTAGCACTACTGATTTCTAAGATCAATCATGTGGGTTTAGAAAAAACTATATGTATAGTCTCATTTGCACCAAGCCACTCAGCCCCCCTCTCATTCAATCCTTGAGAGTAAGATGATGCTTGCATCAGCCTGAGACAGATAACTGTTGTGCTGTCAACAATACAGCCACCACCTGGCACTCTGTGGCTTGCAGCTCATATTCTCTTCTTGGACTGCTCCAGCTCACTTGGAATCAGCCAACACAAGGCTTTGAGAACTCTTCCACTATCTTCAGGGTAGCTCTTGCAACAGATTTAGCCAGGCCATGAGCACCTTTACTCTAGGACAGCCTATTTTTCTTGCTGTCATGGTTTCCAAAGAATGTGGAGTGAGGAACTCCTTTCTGGGGCAACTTCCCCCTGCATTGAACAGTATCCCCATGAGATCCTCAGGAGTGGAGCTATGAGATTCTCAACTAAGAATTCAAATACAGGTGCTGGGGGTGCAGGTCAGCACCATAAGCACCTGCCTAGCAAGTGCAAGGTCCTAAGTGCCATATCCGATATTGAAAAAAAAAAAAAAAAAAGAATTCAAATACGTATTCAGAAGCTTCAGAACCACAGAAATGTTTATAGATGACCAAACTGCTCAAATATACCCTTCCAGATATACTTCTTCTGCTTGTAAAGCTCAGGGTCTTGGAGCTGCCAATGCCATCGCAGTTGCCCACATACATTGCCTCACAGCCTGCTGGTACACCTGCTTGAACCTAAAAATACAGGTCTTCTGTTTTTGACTTGTTCCTGTCAGCCATCCATTCTTCACCTTTAAAAGAAAGACCCCGGTTTTAAACTCAAAGGTTAACTGACCCGGACTTAACCTCTCAGAGGTTTGAAAACTTGTTTGTCTTCTTTCAGAGAAGCTCTGACAGCTGACCTCATGAGTTTCACAGATGACTAATGACACCTAAGCTGCCTGCTGGAAAGACACAAAAGCTGTGCTATAATATCTGGCAGAAATTGATTACAAGAAAAAAAAAAAACTCCACAAATCTCTTGTTTCTGTTGGCTTCTACAGAATCTGGATCCTTGGGTTCCCAAAAGCAATGATGCTTACTCAGACTGTCAGACCCTGGGAGTTCCCAGTGGCCAATCTGTGTGAATGTGGAGGTCCCAGTTGCTAAGAGCTGCTTCACCCTTTGACTCCATATTCTAATAGCCTCTGTCCTTCTGATTAAAAAGCTGACAAGCTCACTTTAAGATGAGACCTAACTTTCCAGTTGCCACATGCTGTGCTGGACCTCACCTCATACCATGACTGCTTTGCACTAGATGAACTGTTCTGAAAGCCAAAACAAATCCCCTGAAAGATGCTGAGCACATGCTGCTTACAGATGGAAGTAGCTCTGTTATGAATGGAGTCAGACTGGCTAGATAGGCTGTTGTCCCCTTGGACAAAGCTCTTTTGACCAAAGCTTTCATACTGCTTCATGCTGCTGCTTGGAAACCTGCCACCAGTGCAAAATAATTTAATCCAGAGGCCAGCGGATCAGGGGTTGGCTGAAATATCATCCCCATGAGAAAATTTTTACCCAGTACTCTTGGAAGAGTAAGATCTGCCCCCAGCATTTGTTCTGCAAATTCAAGCTAAAGCCCCAGCACCTGTGCCTCTGCATCCAGTTCAGGCTCCAGCATCTATGTTACTGGCCCTGATCTCCACCTGGCCTGACTTAGTGCTGTTCATCTGCACCTACTCAGTCTGGTCAAGACAGCAGAAGTTTTTCGGGTCCTGCCATCCCTAGATATCATCTAATCTTGCCCATTCATAGTGATAATGGACCTACATTTGTAGCAGAGATAACTCAGAACTGGCAGAACTTTTAATTAATTAATTAATTTTTATTAATTCTATTGAGAAACATATAGCATTGAGACAGTTACAGTGATTAATAGGACAGTTTCAATAATTAGTATATTGTATATTATTATCTTCTTAGTGGTTATTCGTAGTGCAAGAAGTGGTTATTCATAGTACAAGACTGGCAGAACTTTTAAAGATTAAATAAAAATTACATATAGTATACATGTCACAGTGTTCTAAAAGAGTTAAAGACATAAAACATAACCCTACAGAAACATCTTTTCACTACCTTCACACGAGTTTAGCTAAATGATCAGCTATACCTATAGACACTGTAGCACACACATATAGCCCAGATGTATATTGATTATCCAGGATTGCCCATGCCTATTGTTCCATGCCTATGCCCCTTGATTTTTGTGTATTCACAGGCTTCTTAGGTGTTGTTTTTACCCTAAACTCTATGGATTATTGCCCCAAGAGGATAAAATGATTAATCAAACACTCGCCCAAGATTTGGTGAGTGTCCTAAGTGCACTTGGCACTTTCCTAGATCAGATGAACTTCATTCCTTCATCAGAGTCAACTTAGGGAGAAGACCTATAACAAGGGAAACAAACCATGAACTCATGGTGGAAATTTTCAGCCTTAGAGACCTTGGCCAGGGTCCATCCTAGGATCACTGGCAGCCTCAGTGCTATTGCTTCTAGTAGGACCTTGTCTTAGAAAAATCACATGTAACGTACCCAGCAAAGATATACCAGGGAAGCTAACAGAGTGGAGAAATGTAGAGGAGGATGAGTCCATCCCACATTGCACATACCTCAGTTTGTTAGTTGCCCAGGTAATAGCTTCAGTTATGGTTCGTGCTATTTTTGTTTCTTAGAAACAGCTGGTCAATGTGATACATGGCTGGTCACTATGATGCATATTGTAAGATTCAATCCCCCATTGCAAAGCCATTCTGCTTCTGTATTTTCTGCCTGCTTATTCCACATAAGTCCAAGACTATCAAAGATCAGGACCTGCTATTTTGGAAAGGATTTCAAGGAGTGCCTGTCAATGTAAAATAAATCTGCCTCCAAATCTTAGGTGTCATTTCAGTGTTTCTGTACTTTTGATACCAATGATAAACTCAACAAGAAAGAAATTAAGAAGCAATTACCACTCCAAATAGCTTCAAGAAAAGTTAAGTACTTAGGAATT
Organism: Ctenomys sociabilis; assembly: GCA_004027165.1. NCBI lineage: Eukaryota > Metazoa > Chordata > Mammalia > Rodentia > Ctenomyidae > Ctenomys > Ctenomys sociabilis. The sequence continues at coordinate 18,175 of PVKA01033376.1, forward strand.
AACTGACCAAAATAAGTGAAAGATCTCTATAAGCAAAAACTAGAAATCTGACAAAGAGGAACGAAGAAGACATCAAAAAATGGAAAGATACCTCTTTCTCTGTGACAGACAGAACCAATGTTGAAATGAAAAACAATCATCCAGTGGAGGATATCGAGGATACCAGGAAAGAAGTTGGGATAGAATGCAGAGGTAGTGACCTTCCTTTCTCATTCTGACCAGGAGCTTTCTCTCCCAAAACTCCATGAATCAACACTTGAGCTGGATGGATCCCAGGTCACTGTCTGAGATGTCCTAGTAGTAGAAGCCTAAGGTAACCTGCAGCCCTCACAACACTTCGGAATATGCCTCTTTTCATTCTTTCCCATTTGGCATCACCAGACCAGTCAACAGTAGGGTCTCCGTAGGCTTCAGATGTTCGTCACACTAGCTGTCATTCATAACTAAGTACATCTTGAGTCCAATAAAAAGTAAAGAGATATCGTGCACATAAAGGTTAAAGGTTAATCATGATGCCACTTTGCCTAGGGAAATCCAGTTTTCATAATATCTGATTTAATCAGGAAATGCTCCAAATGCCAGTTTTCCTCCTAATTTGTATTTATATTGACTGCAAGAATCAACGGCCAAAGAAATTCATGTGTTTGGATATAAAAAGATACATGAGAAGTGTGTTAGTTAAGAGTTACTTATCATAATAATTAGCTATACAAGGCAGGATTTCCTACACAAAGGTGAGAGTTGCTACTTAATGCCACTTGGTATTGAAACTGGCAGCCATAGTGCAGGAAACTTTCAGTGAGAGTATTGTGGATCAGGGACATTCTCTGAGAAAGAGTTGTTTAAAGTGGATTTGATTTAGATAACCCAGGGAGCAGGAAAGGCCACTCCAAGGAAGGAGGATGTCAGAGTGTGGAGGCCGTAGTGCTTCAGTACGTCTAGGAAGATAGGATTTGAGCAGCTTTCCAAGGTATATTTGCTTTGGGAATAGTAAGATGGGGTTAGAAAAGGACAGACAGGGAAGCAAACCCTTATTTTTGGGAAAGAAGAGCAGTGGAAGAGTATTTTGGTTCATCTGTAGGTTAGAGTTGGTTTAAAAGAGCCCTTGGAATTCTTCCTTAGTATGATTTGTCCATACTCTCCCTGCATGCCGGAAAAATGAGTCCAAGACTCCTGGAACCTTGGAATTAACTATTTTTCATCAGAGAAGACTTCCCTGAACCTACTAGGACAAGAGAACCTCTGGCAGCACAAATGGGCACTGTCTAGTAGACATGATGCTGCATATTGAAAGCTTTCTTTGGAAAAGTCTTGGGCCACGGTAGTGTTTGAGTGTAGTGTTTATTCTGTGATGCAGTTGTGATCACCAGCTCTGCCCACAATGATGCCACGCACACACATTGGCATGGGGACATAAGTGGGTTTTCAGCACTGTTGCCTTACAGTTGGCTGCCAGTCAAATTCACAATCCAACTCTTGCACAAGCAGCTTTAGAAATCTCAGACAGAACAGCTCTATGCCCACTGCCTCACCTTGAAAGAGAAATACATCTTTTATGGCCTTTCTTGGCTTAAATTCTTGGCAGTGTAGAGCCTTTTTCATTGAAGACAAGGTAACACATGGCTACGGCTATTAGAACTCGTATTTTCCATCCTGGTTCATGAAGGATGCCATGGGACCCTGGGGAATTAAGTGTAATCTCTTTAAGTGTGTGTGTCTGTGGATATTTCCTTCAAATTAAGAGACCTGCTATTTATTAAAGAAATTCTCCCATATCCCAACACCAGATAAATTTTAATTTACAAAATTGCTCTTGGAAAACTGGTGCAAAGGATGAGGAAATGAGTTATTTTCTCCTAATTTCTGTCCCTGATTGCTTTACAGTGGCAGTGATGGGCAGAGGGCCACATGAGTTATTTTTCTCCACAAGGGAATTTTTCTGTAAGCTACGGTGACTCCAGGGTGGAGTCTGCACAGAGTGCCTAGGTTTCCATCAAAGCAAAACTCAGGGCTGCAGGAGAGCTAGTTTCCTGCTTGCCACCTCGCATGCCACAAATACTTCTTTCTTTGCACCTGGACACACGTTTCCTCTAATGAATACCCTCCTTCGGCCACACTTCATCTCTTCCCTGCTCCAGATCCCATGCCATTGCCTTTCGGAGGCAGTTGCAGGTTATTCCAGCCTCCATCTGGGACTCACCTGACTTCCGCCTCCCCTCCTTTTCCTCCAAATGCTCCCAGGGTTCTGTGTGTTGTCATCTTGGCCACATAACCAACTCCCAGGGCATAGGATATGTGACAGATTTGCTGACAAGGATTGAGAAGAAAAGTGAAAATCTGTGGCTTTGTAAGAATATAAGAGTAGCTTTTATACTTTTTTTTTAGTATATATATATATATATATATATATATATATATATATATATATATATATATATATATATATATTAGAGATTCAACTTGGAGCTTTGCACTGAGCTATATCCTTAGTCCATTTAATAAGTTAAAATTTTGAAATAGGTTCTCACCAAATCACTAAATTGCCCAGGTTGAGCCTGAACGTGCAATCTTCTGACCTTAGTCTTTGAGAGTCTGAGGATTACAGGCCTGCACCACTGCATCCAGAAGCAGTGTTAAGTCAAGAAGGCTCTGCATCCATTGTCATAATTAGTTGACTGTCACCTAATGGCTCTCAGGAGAGTGTCCTGCTGCCCTACTGCCCTGCATTCTGGCTTTGGAGGCAGATAATCTGCCAAATCTGTAGCAGAGCCATGAGCGGAGTGGCCAAGGTTGGGTGGAGGTACAAAGTCTGAATGATTGAGGTGGTGGTGATAGAGCAAGACTGCATATGGGGCACCTTGGGGCTGGACCAGAGCCGCAGCTGAAGTGGAGTAGTTTACTTTTCTCTACTTTGAAAGTGTGTACTGTTGTGAAGATTTCTTAAATCGTGTGCACTAAAGAAAAATATGTGCCTATAATGATTTCATTTTTGTGCTATAGTAAAATGTATGTTGTTTTAGTGGATTCAGGGCCTTTGCTTTACAGGTTGTTTGATTATAATGGGATTATTATGTGTGAATTTAAAAACAGGGCCCTGTGTCATGTTAACCACTTCCAGTGTTGTTGATTGACTAATTAATTGAGGTGCTTTGATCTAGATAGTAAGAGCAAGCATTATGTCTGTGTAGCTAAGCAGATATTAAATTGGGGATTTGTATTTAAGTTAGTTCTCCTAGGTTCTGTCTGATCCCCTCCCCTTGATGTATCTGGGGTCTTCCAGGGAGACTAGTTTACCTGGTTATCTATTGTCCCCTTTGAGAGAGGACACTCTCATAGATCTGGGTCCAGCAAAGAATCTCAGCTCATCAGGTCCAGATCTACAAAGTTTGAATTAATCCAGTTGTGCCTGACTTGGGTCTGGCTGCCGTGCTCAACTCCTTCCTGCTGTAGCCCATGGAAATGAACCCACTTTGCCCCTCTGGCAAGGTGTTCTGCTTCTGGATTAGCTGGGTGGTTCTGGCCCTTAGCCTCTTGCAGGGACTTCAGCCATAAAGTTTCTCATTAGGCTTGTTTGGTGGTGGAGGTTTCCATGAGTGTGCAGATGGTCCCGTGCACACCCCAGGCCTGGGCTGGGGCTGGAGGGGTCGGTGAGTGGGGCAGAGGGTCTCACACACACCCCAGGCCTGGGCTGGGGTGGGAGGGGTCGGTGAGCGGGGCAGAAGGTCTCACACACACAAGGCCTGGGCTGGTGGTCTCACACACACGCCAGGCCTGGGTCTGCAGTGAGTTACATTGATCTAGCAAGACCAAATTATATGGAAGAATTATGTATGTTCTAGGGTGAACTGATTTGCTTATTGTGGTCACACATATTCTGTTAATGTTTTTCTTTTCTTTATCTTCGTTTTTTTTAGCTGAACCTATTGCTTACTTAGAGACACTCATTGAAATCTTGCTTATTTTACTTTTGTAAACACAGGGACTTGCAGGGCTGCGTAATTGGCGGTGGGCCTTTTTAACATCTTTGGAGTAGCACTTCGGCTAAGTATCTTACATCCACCTTGTATACATTTCTAATGTGCATGCTTCATTAAAAAGATAAAGGCTGCAGAAAGGAAAGCTTAATATATTCATATTCTATTTCATTTCTGTCTACCTATTCTTCAAATATTATTAGGGCCAAAGGCATCGTAATGTCTTGGGAGTACCGATGTTGTTGACATTGTTAACTTTCAATAATTTAGAACTGGATTTCTTTTAAAATACTACATGAAATGTGCAGTATTGTTGTCTTTTCTGTTAAGTGAATTAAAGAAAAAAGCATACTTTCTTTGCCTAAAAATCTGAAATTCCATGAATTCCACTCTGCTCTAATTGTCTCTCTGTATCTTATGCTCCCGGGAATGATATATTTATTTGTGTATTGCGTGGCTCCCCTAAAAGTGTAAACATTATCACAATGAGCTTTTGTTCTATTTGTTAGCATATCTTTATTCTTTTTTTTTTTTTCTCTTGTTTTTGTGGGATTGAACTCAGGCCCTTGACTTTGCCTGGGAAGCGCTTATTCCACTGAGCCATCTCCCCAGCCCCAGCATATCCTTAGTGTCTACAACAGTGCCAGAAGTTAATCCTGGCTTTATTTATTTTTTCCTCTTCCACAACAAATCAAGGGAACCCCTTGTCCTTTTCTAATATGTTGACTGATTTCTTAAGTGGTGTGATACAGCGGTGGACAGCCACACAATTTGGATGACAGTTGACACAGAGTATTATAAATTAATTTTCTCATTTTTCAATTAGGGATAGGCCAAGAAACTATGCTGAGTGTAGTGGGTATTTCTGAAACACTGTGTGGACTGATTAAAACTGCAGAATGAAGTAAGATAGGGATACAGAATCCTACATGTAGGGAGAAAAGATCTTGGCTGAATACAGGACTGAAGAATATGGCTTAAAGGCAGACTTTGGTGTTTGTCTGCCTCAAATCACAAATGAAAACCATCATTAAGCTCTTCTAATACTGGTGCAGTATTGAGGCTAATTTTGTTTTTCTTGGTTAAAACCACATCTAAATTATTCTGTTTTTGACCTTATTTCTTAAAGAGAATATAGATAAACAAGGACTCATATGGGGATACCAGAGAAACTAAATAGAAATTGTAGGTTTAAGGAAAGGCTTTCACACCAATAAATAGTTTAATTTAAATACTGCAAGCAAGGTCACAGACTTTGTGCATGCCTACAAAACAAAATGATCTGCTTCAGGTAGATCTAACTTGAGGCCATGTGACTGCAGAGGCTTCCGGTTACTAGAGCAGCTGGACTGCATTCTTGAGGTGGACAATTCTCTGTTCATGGAGGTGTTTAAACAGAAAATGGTTGTATTGTTCTGGATATGTTGAGACAGACTGGAAGGCTCCAGGAATTGACCTCTAGAGTTACTTCAACTTCAAGATGCACAACTTTGCATAATTCTGAAGCTGCACCTCAGCTCTTGGGCAGTGCTGCAACAGGGGGAAGAACAGAAGGCTAGGTCTGTCCTTAACCCTAGAAACTTGCAGTCTCTATGAAGGCCAAATGGGTCACAGGGCAGGGAAAGTGATAGTGGTTTTCATTAGCTTTTAAAGAAAAAACACCCCTCTCCCTGACCTCTAGAAGGTGAGATGTCAAGGAGAACCCAACTTGGAGCCCAAATGAAGAGGTGATGAAGGGGATGGCATTCAGGAATCTGCTGATATGAAGTACCCGTTCCACATCTGCTACCCCCTCCCTGAAGCCTCTGAGTGTCTCCACAGAATGTAAGGCATCTGGGGGCTCAGAGTAAAACCCCTGCTGATGGGTGGTCCACTGTGCATCTCTTGGGTTTGCAAGGAGGAGAAAACAGGAAAATTCTGGGCAAATACTGTCTGTTCTCTGAACCACAGAAAGCAGAAAACATTGCTGATGAAAATGTTTCAGCTCAAGTCCCTTCTAATTATGTTTTTATTTTAAAGGGAAAATAAAATAAAAATTTCTAAACATGATAATAGGAGAATAACACTTGTCAGTACATTGAGTTTTGTTGTTTTCCAAGTAGTTTCTCAGAGTACAAGATGTAAGCATAAAAAATTGGCCAAATAATATTAGCACAAATCTTCATTTTTAAAGAAATAAGAGAAATTAGTAGTATAACTGTCTTAATTACTATATATATGTATGTATGCATATATATATATATATTTTTTTTCCTTTTCCCCTCCTCTTCTTTCCCATTCTAGTTTCTCTTTCCTT
>PVKA01033377.1:0-24446 GCA_004027165.1 Ctenomys sociabilis
AGGGCTACACATCTTTTTGGAATGACTGTATATCATCTGGATTACGTGGCTGTATGTTAATTGAATTAGCATTAAGAGGAAGGTTACAACTAGAGGCTTGTGGAATGAGACGTAAAAGTCTTTTGAGAAGAAAGGTGATCTGTAAGTCTGATGCTCCAACGGGGGGTGTTCTTCTTGATGAAGCTCTGAAGCACGTTAAAGAGACACAGCCTCCAGAAACAGTCCAGAACTGGATTGAATTACTTAGTGGTGAGACATGGAATCCATTAAAATTACATTATCAGTTAAGAAATGTGCGGGAACGATTAGCTAAAAACCTGGTGGAAAAGGGTGTATTGACTACTGAGAAACAGAACTTCCTGCTTTTTGACATGACAACACATCCTCTCACCAACAACAACATTAAACAGCGCCTCATCAAAAAGGTACAAGAAGCTGTTCTTGACAAATGGGTGAATGACCCTCATCGCATGGACAAGCGCCTGCTGGCTCTCATTTATCTAGCCCATGCCTCAGATGTCCTGGAAAACGCATTTGCTCCTCTTCTGGATGAGCAGTATGATTTAGCCACCAAGAGAGTGCGGCAGCACTTGGACCCGGAAGTAGAGTGTCTGAAGGCCAACACCAATGAGGTTCTGTGGGCAGTGGTGGCGGCGTTCACCAAGTAACCCTGTCAGAATGAAATGGGTTTTTTCTCTCATGTAAACCAGTAGTCTTTCTTCTGTTGACTTCTGGTTTTCTGCAATTTGTACTCCCCATGTTATAATTGGCTTTTGTTTTATGAAATGGTAGGTAGCTATTTCTTTTCTGTATGTATGCAGGATTCTGCTGGTACGAGAGGCCTTCCTCTTTCTGTTTTTCACAAATTTTACTGCCATATTGGCCTTCCATTCCCCCTTGCCATTCTCACGGTTTCCTGTTTTGGGTCTGTGGTGTACTTTGACTTTCAAAGTAGCTCTAGTCATTATGCATAACCCACATGCGTAATGTTTGGGTTACCTCAGTTTGAAATTTCTCTCCTGTGCATGATGTACATTAGCATTCTGCCTACAGTTCCGACAGAAGTCACAACATGGCCTTCAGCTCACCAAAGGTAAATACCTGTACCTATTAGGACATTTTATATATAGACCTCAGTTTAAATATATACTTAGCAAAATTATTTTTAAGTTGAAACAGCACAGTAAATACTTAATATAAAATGCCCCCCCATTTTGCCTCCCGCATAAATCTATTGTATTATTACATTTGTTATAATTTTAACTATTCAATCAGAGAGGTCCATTGGTTTCACAAAGCCAGTTTGGGATGGGTTGCATTCCAGGTATGCTGTATATACTTTGAATTATATATACATTGCCCCTTCTGGCCACCCTACTCCCATCTTAGTATTTTGTAAGATTTAGTTAGTTATACACCTGGTGCCCCTCATACTTGCTCCAGTCATTATTAATAGATGGCAGAATAGACCTCTCCTAGGGGGCAACAGAAAAGATGAGCTTCTAATTTGTTGCAGGAATTTTTGAGTTGTGCCACACACAGTACTCTTTGCCTATGCATCTCTGGGTTTATTGTTTTTGTTTTAACAGTTTTTATGATTTCTGTTGGAAAGAGGCTTGTGACCAGTACTAATCTTAAGTACAGTTTTTTTTTCTGTCCACAAGTAAATTAATGTCTGCTCTGAAATGTCATTTTTATACTTTCTTGAAAAAGAAAATCAAATGTCCTTTTCTTGAAAAAGAAAATCAAATGCATGTAAATTGGTAGCAAGTAATGACCACAACTCAGATGATTAAGAATTTTGTAACAGAAAGCTCTGCCATGTTTTTTTTTATATACAATTATGGTAATTAGCACATTGTAGTACTATAATAAGCCTTTGCTTTTTAAAGTTTATTTTTACTATTTCTTTATCACTGTTTATTATATCTCCATTGGTTTCATAATGTAAATACTATACATTGAACAAATTAAATGTCAAAAATTTTTATTACCATAGTTCATGTTAATAGTGGGGCTTTCAGGTGTTTAGAAAATTTTTTTTGTTTTGGTTAACACTCAATGCAAAAGTACTAGATGGTGTATAACTCTAGAGTTGAATTTTAAGGGATTCCCTAATATGTATACTATCTTTTTATCTGAAGTAATAAATAAACTATGATCTTGAAAGTGAAAAAAAAAAAAAGATTTGCACTAATAGTCGTTGCACAAGATATTATGTTGGCTTCCAGTACTATGGAGAACCACTAGGAAGATAACAAGGCAGAAAGCATTAATTATTGAATCTGTGATATAATTCAGGTATTAAAAATAAGATAAGTAAACAGCTACACTCTTAATTCACGAAGAGACATCTGCTATAATAATGCCTGTAAGTATAATATGTATGCACCTTGTACGATATCAAAACATTATGAAAACAGTTTGCACTGTATTAATTTATCGAATTTGTCCTGTTAATTCGTCTTGAAACTTTCTCATTGCTATTTGTTCTTCAACAAAATAAAATTAAAAAAAAATAAAGAACAGAAAACATCATATCATAGTGATACATGTGCATCTATGTTGATAGAAGCACAATTTGTGATAGCCAAATCTTGGAACCGACTGAAATGGCTGGTACTTAAATAATGTCTGTAAAAGTTATGGTTTTTCCTATAATGAACTATTACTCAGCTATAAAGAATGATAAACTTAAAGCCCTCATATGTAAATTGATGCCACTTGAAGATGTACTCATAAGTAAAATAAACTGGACTCACCTGTGTAAATGTCATATAGTGCCGCTTCTGAGTAAGAACTCAAAAGACGAAATCAAAATTGAATTGTGTAATAAGAATTAAATGGAAAGCAAGAATTTATTGATTAAACAAGAAGAGAAAACAAGGAGAGAAGTTAGGAAACATGCGAGGGGCAAAACCATACATTTATATACACAAGGTGGTTAAGGAAATGATTCTGGTAATCTCTGTCAGGTTTTCAGATTAGCAGATAATTAGTAGGATTCTCACCCTGACTATATGTGGATACTTGGGAAGTAAGTAAATGCCCTGAGATTAGCAGTGTGTGACACTAGGGCCATGCTTCGAATGCCAGTCATTTAGGTTTTCTAACAGCCTACTGCTTCTAACGCATATCACTTAAGGCCATACTCTCTCTCTCAAGGCTATACGTTTGTTTGAAAAATAGTATGAAAAAAAAAACACGAGACAAAAATAAATGCCATTGGATTGTCCTACTACAATGTTGTTTATGGGTAGACTTCTAAATTTGTAAATATATGTAATTGTTTATTTGCCTTTGTTTTTACTGTTTTTATTTCTTTTTTGCATTCTTTAGGGATTTCAACTTTAGAATATCAATGACTGATTCAAAATATATGTTCTATATTATGTCTAAGGCTTTTAATATTCAAGCAGATAGAGATAAGCTCAACTGCTTCTGTTATAGGGTAATTATATCATTAACCTTCACTTCTGGAGGGTTAAAAACTTAACTTTGCATATCAAAAATTTAGAGGAAAAAATGGCTACAAGGATACCCAATAATTTTTCCCTAGTCCTTCAATGACAGTGAGTATTGAGGACATAAGAGAACCTGTACTGTAGCATCCTGTAACTCAGTGGTGTCCCAAATTTTCCCTTCCAGGAGATTACAGGGCCACAGAGGAAAGTATTCGATGTAGAGTGTCCCTAAGGAGAGTTACCTGGAGAGATAACATTCTCTATGGCTTTCACAGAGAGCAAATTGATCACGTAATTACACATAATTGATCTTGTTATTTTGAGATTCACAGCTTTTTATGGAGTGTAAAATAAAGCAGTAGTTGTATAGCATATTTATATTCCCAAGAAAATGCAGTACATTCTCTCCTCATTTAAAAAATAATTCATTTTTACTAATACATAAATAGATGAAAAACTTTTGATAAACTACTAGATGTTATTAAATATGTATGCACTGTGTACATTTATACAGGTGACAAAGATATAAAATCTTTACAGTTATTGCAAAATTTCTTATGCTTGAATGGGATATTCAGACATATAGTGAGGTTAAGCTCAACTGTCTATGTTCTAGAGTAATAATAATAAGCTTCTCTTTTTGAGGGTGAGCAACCTAAGTTTTGAGAGCGAAAATTAGAGAAAAAGAAGAGCTGCAAGGGGGCTGGAGAGATAGCTCAGTGGAACAGGGGATTACCTGGCAAGTGCAAGGGCCTGACATCAATCTGTGGCTCTGCCAAAGAAAATAAGGGCTGCAAGGTCAGCCGACATTTTGGCCCTAGCCTTTCAAAGTCAGTGAAGACTCAGGACATAGGAGAACCTGTACTGTAACATCATGTAACTCAGTTGTATCCCACATTTTCTGATCAAGGAGAGTATGGGCCACAGGCGATGTTGAGTATGCCTAAGGAGAACAACATGGAGAGAAAACATTCTGTCAGGCTTTCACAGCGAGCAAGTTTGTCAAGCAATGGCCTTGACTCATCCACATGGCTGACACTGACAGAGTTTCTACAAATTGTGGTAGTTACAGGATAAACCCTGAGGGTACTTGACTGACCATATCAGATATAAAAGTTACATTTCTTGTTATCTTTATCTTGGTCTTAACCATCCAGCAGAAAAGTATGAAAACGAAGTATAAAAAGTAAAGCTATTATTATCTTTGCTCAAGTGAACAATTTCTGCCATCGCCAGTCCTACAGAAATCCACTACTATTATGGACTGCTGGACTATATAGGAATATTTTGCTGAATTCATGCACCCACAATATTGAAATGATAACAGAATACCCTTTTTGAATACAAAACTAAACAAAAAAGCAGGATACTAATGAATGAGCACTTTGTATCTCTATATTGCAAATGGGATATATATACAGCTATGTTCTCTTAATAAATAAATAGAGAGATTTGATCGAATAATGTTTGTGAACAGGATATCATGTCTGCATCTTGTACAATAATAACCACTAAGACAACAATATGTAATATATTAAATATTGAAACTACGTAATTAATTTGTTTTGAAACTCTCTCATGATATTTATTTCACAATAAAATTATTTAAGAAAGAAAAATTTCCAGACAGGTTTGACAAAGTTTGAAAGTAGCTATCCAGTTTTTTTTTGCTTCAGTTATTTTACCATGGTTCTTGCTTATATTATTCTAATTGCAAAGACTATTTTGTTAACTTCTGTACTATTCAAACTATTACCTCTAGAAAATATTCCGATTGAAAAGATATTCCCTGCTCCTGGACAGGAAAAACCAACATTGTGAAGATGGCTATACTCACAAAATTGTTGTACAGATTCAATGCAATCCCTATCAAACTACCACCAACAATCCAGCTAGACCTAGAGAAATTGTTCCAAAAATTTATTTGGAACTAGAAAAGACCTAGAATAGCAAAGGCAATCCTGACTGACAAAGGCAAGGCAGGAGGCATTACAATATCTGACTTGAAATTATACTACAAAGCTACTGTGATAAAATCAGAATGGTATTGGCAATAGATCTGAGGGTCAATGGAATAAGCTAGAAAATACAGAGCCCGCTATGAACATACTCAGCCACTTCATCTTTGATGAAGGCATCAAACATGCTCACTGGAAGAAAGATTGTCTCTTTAACAAATGGTGCTAGAAAAACTGGCTCTCCACTTGTCGAAAACAAAAAGTTGACCCAGGTCTATCACCATACATTAAGATAGAGTCAAAGATCTAAGCATTAATAAAGAAACAATATCCTGGAAGAGAAACCAGGAGGAAGTCTTGAAGACATAGGAGTAGGCAAAGAGTTCATGAACAAAAATCAAATTACACAGGTAATACTTCGAAGAATTAACACCTGGGACAACCTCTTATTGAGAAGAAAAGAAATTACCAACAAAATGAAAAGACAACCCACAAATTTGGAAAAATCTTAACAAATAAGCACCCAGATGAATGTCTGCTCTCTAGAATTTATAAAAAACTAAAAAACATTAGGGCCCATAAATTTAAAGACCCAATCTAGGAATGGGCATCCGAGATGAACACACACTTTTCACAGGACAAAATTAAAGAAATGAATAAATATATGAAAAAAATGTTCCACATCACTAGTCACCCATGAAATGCAAATTCAAACAATCTCAACCCAGGAAGAATGGCTATCATGAAGAAATCAGCAAAGAACAAATATTGGATAGGCTGTGGGGAAAGGGAACCTTTCTCCACTGCTGGTGGGAATGTAGACTTGTGCAGCCATTATGGAAATCAGTGTGGAGAGTCCTTAAAAAACTAGGACTGGAAATCCCATTCAAGCCAGCTATCCCCCTACTGGGAATTTCCTGGAGGAACAGAAAATGTCATATCATAGTGATATATGTGTACCTATGTTTATAGCAGCACAATTTGTGATAGCAAAATCTTGGAAACAACCAAGATGCCCTTCACATAAGGAATGGTTGAAAAAGATGTGATATTTTTATACAATGGAGTATTACTCAGCTAAAGAATGGTAAACTTGAAGCCTTCATATTTAAGTGGATGCTAATTGAAGACATAAGCGAAATGAACCAGACCCACATGTGTAAATATCGTATAGTTTCCCTAGCATAAGTACTAAAAATAAGAATGACAAATAGAAAGGTATGACACAATTAAAAGGAATGTGAGAACCTAAGGATTGGACAATGAGGAAAGGGCAAGGAGAAAAGCTGGGCAACATGACAGGAGCAAAGCTGTACATTTATTTATACACACAAGATGGATAAAGCAATGATCCTCAAAAGTGTCAGCAGGTTTTTGAACCTCGCAGTTAATTGGTAAAATTCTCACCCTGAGTAACTATACATGTTGATAGCTCTGACCTAAGCAACTGCAAAGAAGAGAGCAATGTGTAATACATGGGTCATGCTTGAAATGCCTGTCATACTGGTCTTCTAAATACGTACTTCTTGTCATGATATACTGATTATTACTATATTGTCTTTCAAATAAAAGATTTTTTAAATAAAGGGTAATAAATGAAAAATAGGACTGTCCTGCTACAATGCTGTATATGGTCAGATTTCTAAATTTCTGTATAAATATATGTAAGTGTTCGTTCTTGTTTTTTTCAATTTTTTAAAAATATTCTGTAAAGACTTAAAATTTAATATATCAATATTTGAAGGAAAATACCTGTTCAATGTTATGCCTACAAAGTTTGCTATTTAGACAGGTGAGGGTAAACCGAATTGCCTATGTTGCAGGTTAATACTAATCTTCTCCTCAGGAGGGATAACATGTGCAGTTTGCAAATCAAAAACTGGAGAAAAAGAAGGGCTGCAAGGTCTGCCAATATTTTGGTCCTAGCCCCTCAAGATCAGTGAAGACTGAGGATATAGGAGAACCTGTACTGTAACATCATGTAACTCAGTTGTGCTCCAAATTTTCTGATCTAGAAGATTATGGAGCCACTGAGAAATATGATCCATGATGTATAATACTGTGCCTAAAGAAAGTCACAAGGAGAGAAAACATTCTCTCAGGCTTTTAGAGAGAGTAAATTATTCAAGCAATGGCCATGACTCAACCACTGACACTGATGAAGGCTCTACAAAGTGTGGTACAGGGTTAGAGGATAAACCCTGAGGGTACTTGACTGACCTTATCTGATACAAAAGTCACATTTCTTGTTGTAGATGTCTTGCTTTATCTTGGTCTTAACCATCCAGCGGAAAAGTATGAAAATGAAGTATAGCCATATTAATATGCTGAGTTGTGAACGGCTCAAGTCAACAACTTCTTCAGATATCCCACTAGTATTGTGGACTGCTGGACTGTATTGGATTGTTTTCCTGAACTCATGCACCTATAGTATTCAGATGCTGATGGAATACCCATCTCTGACAGGACTATCCAAAAAAGAGGCTACAAAGGAAAGACCATTTTGTATTTGTATATTCAGAATAGTTAGGACAGTTGTATAGCTACTTTCACTCTGCTCAATAAGAAGAATGATTTATACTAATAGTGTTTGGAGAGGATATACTATCTGCTTCTTGTACTAAGGATAACCACTAAGAAGATAACAACATACAATGTATTAATTATTGAAACTGTCCTATTAATCAACTTTGAACTATCTCATTGATATTTGTTTCTCAATTAAAAAAATAAATTAATTAAAAGAAAATATTCCCATTAAAAGAAACACACACACAAACACACACACAACAACCATGCTTGGATAGAAGAAAATAGTGCATATGTTGAAAAAACACACACACACATGAACTACCACTAATTGAGACATTAGGTAAAACTGTAAGTGTATATCTGACCTTTAAATATGTTTAATTCATCTAAAAATTGTTCAAGGCTCAACATTCCTTCTCAAAAACAGCTAAGCCTTTCTTAGGCTACACATTGGCAATCATTTTCCCAGGTTCTTGTCTTGGTCCACTATAATCTAAAATCTCTAAGGTAATGTACACACTTGTGATAACATTAGAAACTCTCCAAAAAGTATTTACCTAGAGAAATCGTAATATGCAAAATCAGGGAATAGGGCCCAAGGAGATAGCTGAGCGATCTAAACACCTGCCTAAGCAAACAAAAGGACCCAGGATCAATTCAGCACGACTGGCTGTACCAGCCTCGATGCAGAAACACTCACGTGTCCACCAGACTTGGAGTGGTGGCATGTGTCTATAATCCCATCGCTGGAGATAATGAATCAGGAGGATCAATACAAGTCTGAATGCATACTGAGACCATGTACCACATACATCCATATTTTTAAAATTAAACAAACAAAAAAAATATAGTGAAGACTAATGTTAAATAGTATACTATAAAATTCAAAGAGCACTCGACAAACAGGTTTACATTTCTATACTTCTGTATTAAAAGACACATTTCCCCATATATTCATTTTGCTATGAGAATTAGATTCATGGGATAAATCTTTTGACTCTGAGTATGAATTAATTTTTGTGATCCACCTAGAGGATAGGGTGTGTTTGTGTCATATATTTTCCCAGGACCCTCCTCAAGGCTCCCAAGATCTCCTTATTTCTTAGACTGTAAATGAGGGGATTCAGGGCTGGGGTGACAATTGTGTAGAAGGCAGAGATGATGTTGTCCTGTCTGGGATTGTGTAAGGAACTGGGTAGGACATATATGAATGTAGCTGCCCCATAGTACATCCCTACCACAAGCAGGTGGGAGGAGCAGGTGAGAAGTGCTTTCTTCCTCCCCTCCTTTGAGGGCATATGGAGCACAGTGCAGAGAATCATTGTGTAGGAGGCAACAATGGCAACAAGAGGGGGAATCAGGAAGCCCGCCCCCATCACATAAACCATGAGCTCGTATCTGGAGGTGTCTGCACAGGCCAGCTTCAGCAAAGGAAAAGTCTCACAGAACAGGTGTCTGACCTTCCGGGATTTGCAGAAGGGATAGTGCATGGTATATATAGTATATGGTAGAGCACACAGGAATGCCAAGATCCAGGATGAGGTCACCATGAACCAGCAGACTCTAGGCCTCATGAAGACCATGTAGTTCAGAGGATGACAAATGGCCACATACCTATCAAAGCCCATAAAACCTAGGAGGAGGTCCTCTGCACCACCCAGTATCAGCTCCAGAAACATCTGAAGGGCACAACCTCCAAAGGAGATGCTGTTTTCTCTGTGCAGAAACTCCATGAGAGCCTTGGGAGTGACAGTTGATGTTAGCAGCAGGTCCATGAGCGAGAGCTGCCCAAGCAGGAGATACATGGGCACATGGAGTCGGATATCCATTGTGATGACCAGGACCAGCAGGCCATTGCTGATCATGGCCAATATGTACAAGACTGCAACTGTGGCACGGAGCAGTTCAGGAGAGCCACTGTCACGCAGTATTCCTCCTAAGATGAAGCCACTTCCTGAGGTGGAGTTCCAGGCCTCCATTCTGTGTAGTTTTTCTTTTTCAGTAGAATAAGATGGATTCTCAGTAAGCTTTCCTAAAATGGAATGTAATTTTAACGTCAGAAACTCCATAAAAATACCCAATATTGAATCCATGGAGTGATGTTTTCATTAGTAATTCACTTTTACTTTATTTCTGAATTTTTGATACTTAATTATTTTAATAAAAATTCACACAAATGCAGAAGTGAGACAAGAGTAATACTTAACATTGAGATCACTACATGAAAATATTATTAAAGACACTAAATCTTAACAAATATATCTGCAGAAAGATTAATCCTTTATGATATGTATTTTTTAATTTGTAAGTAAAACAATAATTGAATGATATTTGATATATTCAGTTGGTTTTTGTATAGATATTCCTATTTTTGAAGAGAAAATTTCTAGTTAGCGCATGGGATTGGTGTTGTATCTCAGTAGCTCAGAACCTACTTGGCAAGCACAATGTTCTGAGTTCAATTCCCATTACCAAAAGGATACCACAAGACAAAGTAGAACAAACTAGCACAGAACTATGAATAAAATAAAGCAATTGTATTTCTTTATCCATTTATCCTACACCTACACTTATGAGTGGCATTAAAGGCTGGAGACAGCCCTAATTAAAAGTATGCTAGCTCATCTACCTTCCTTCTCTTGGCCAGTCTGAAATTCTCTGTGAACGAGAACTACAAGGACTCTGAAGTGTCTGAAATTGTGTGATGTTGCGTTCTGGTCCTACTTTTAGAACAAAAGTCTTAACATTGCAAACACATTCTTAAACACATTGCTACACTGTGATCCTACAGTGTCTCAGAAATATTTAAAAAATAAACCCCACATAAAAGTATGGAAGTATTTGTTTGAGAGAAGTAATAAAAAGCAACAGAGGAACACAATTGATGTGTTAGAACCAGGACCAACAATCTTGTGCATTCTGACTGGGATCCAGATGTTCATTCTTTCTTCTTGAATTTGAGAGCATTTGTGATAGACAGAAAGAGTATAGGCGGTGAGAAGAAGAGCTTGTTTTCTAGAAAGCTCCTGATGGGGCTCACTGCCTGGAACTCTTGACCCGAGCTCCCCAATAGCAACAACATCTTCCTGAACACTGAGAATGTCCTACCCTTTGAAAATGAGAAGTACTGTAAATTTATGTCTGAACCTGGAGTCTTTCCTGTGTCAATTATTTATACACATGTGTGCTATTTGTGTAGATTTGACTTCAAAATTTCATCCATATTCTTTGAAACTGTGACCCCAAACTTAAGCCCCATAATATACTAGAAAATCTAGTATAGAAGGGTTAATGGATTTTCACAGGTTTGACTTTGCACTTTATTTTTTGACTCAATAACCACTCAAGATTACATATTTCTCTGAAAGAAAAATGAAGTCCTTACCTTAGGTGGTCAGAACTGTAGCTGCCAAATTGCGCAGATAGCTTATGTTTGAACATTCTTTGAGGGTTAAGGATATTACAGTAAATATATGTGTTCATCTGCTAAGCTAGTTAAATATCTCAAGGGTTCAACTAAACTTGTATTAGCTCCCTTCTTTTCCTTTCAAAATTATGAAGGTCTTCTCTGGAGATGGCAGTGGATGCAAACAGTTAACACAGTGTGGGTAGTTTATCATGCAGCAAGAGGAAAGCTTTCCTGCTCTTACACCTGAGAAGAATTAGTAGAAACTCTTTCTGTCATAGATTCAGATGAAGGGAACAATAAATATATGTAGCTAAATAAATAAATAAATAAATGAATAAATATATGTAGCCTATAGCCTTGCAATAAGTATCACACTGAGTTCTTGGGTCAAGATAACAGACTCTATTCTCACTGGCATGTGGGAAGGAAAGGGAAAGCCACAAGATGCTGCAGTAATTGCATTTTGGAAGTACTTCCTGTAGTAGGCACGAATGCATGGCCACTCACTTCCTGGGGCTCTGGTCATTGCTGTGACTTCTGAACCACGACCTTTTATCTCTTGTTTGCCCTATACCTGTCTTCAGAGGGACTTATCATTGAAAGCTAAATCCCCTAGCTCCCTTGTGAGTATAGGCCCAGGGAGTAGGCTGTTACTGGGTCCTCTTGGGCACATGCTGGGTTCAGCATTCTTCTGATACTTTTCACTAAATGAGCTCTGTGTAGCCATAGGTTTTTATTCTCTGAAGGAGACGCTAATATCCATTCCTAAATTACTCTGGACTCCCAGATATTGTGTTAAACAACTATACTTCCAGCATTTGAGAGGTTCTGGCAGGAGGACCACCAGTAGAAGGCCAGCCTGGGTGCAACAGTAAGATCTACGCCAACTTGAACTAAGCAGTCTGACTCTGTCTCATTTCGAAAGCTTCTGAATGCATGCACTGGGGTTAGGTGGCATGCCTGCCCATATTTTATTTTATTTATTTATTTATTTATTGTCTTTTTGAGACAGGGTCTCACTATACAGTTCAGGCTGGCCTTAAGCTCACTTTGTAGCTCAGGCTGGTCTCGAACTCACAACAATCCTCCTGCCTCAGCCTCCCGAGTGCTGGGATTATAGGCATGCGCCACCACGCCCGGCTCTGCCCATATTTTAAATATGTCTCTAGCTGCATTTGCAGGCACATTCAAGGTAGTGGGAAAGAGTAGAGGCAGAAAGATGGCTGTGAGCCAAGAAAGCTGGTGAGTTTGGAGGTCTGATTGTTTCCCTGTGTTTCCTAGTGCCAGGCAGTGCTGGCTGTTTTTTACATGCCTGATCTTATTCAACCTGCACAATATTTCTGAAAATAGATAGTCTTTATAACTGTGAATAAAGAAACAAGCCTTAAGAAGGTTATGACTGTGTTTGAGATAAAACAGGGAATACATAGTAGAATCTGGGTTCCAATTCAAGGTCTGTACCACTATGAAACCCAGCCTCTGGCTACTGCCACAGGGCCTCACAAACTGCATCAGAATCCTAACGGAGGGCAGGGGGTGTAGCTCAGTGGTGAGGCATCTGCCTAGCATACATGAGGCCCTGGGCTCCAGCCCAGTCCTGCAAAGAAACCGAACCAAATCCCAGAGCACTGCCATAGCCCAGCACACTGGTGGTCACCTGTAATCACAGACTGAGATGGAAGACTCGTGGTTTTGAGGCCACTGTGGGCAACATGGTAAGACCCTTATCTCCAAGGGGAAAGATCACTAGCAGAGAATTTTTAAAGGTAGGGTAAGCCTAATATTTCTCTTTTAAATAAGTACCTTGAATGATTATGATACCATAGGTATTCCTTGATGGGCTTACATCCAGAAAAACACATTTTATTTATTTATTTATTTATATTTTTTTACAAAACCAGGGATTGAACTCAGGCCTTTGCACTTGCCAGGGAAGCACTTATTCCACTGAGCCATCTCCCTGGCCCCTAAATGCATTTTAGACTTACGATTTAAAATGGGTTTATTGGGCCAGGGAGATGGCTCAGTGGAATAAGCACTTTCCTGGCAAGTGCAAGGGCCTGAGTTCAATCCCTAGTTCTGCAAAAAAAAAAAAAAAAAAAAAAAAGCATTTGATACATCTGACCTGCCAAACATAGCTCATCAACACAGTGCTGTGCACTATTGGTTGTTTTCCCTCATAATTTCATAGCTGAGTAGGAACCATCTCCTGCTTCTGTCCACATCTGGCTAGCTTGGGGAAGATCAGATTTCAAAGGCCACATCTGTTTAAAATCATCACAACTTAAAAATTGGAAGCTGCACTGTTGTAGAGTCCATCTGAACACTGAAGTTTGAGAACCACCAAGCCACACCGTCCTACCTCTGGGGGTTTCAACCATTTCCATCCATTCCCTTAAAAAGTCTTCCACCTCAGCAGGATTCTCATAGAGATGGTGAAATTTTCCTTAAGCTCAGCAACAGTTCATGGCCAGCAGCAAACTGTGACTGTGCAGCCAGCCACCATCCAAGCCTAAAAGTTTGCTTAAAGTTAAGCATGTATTGCCTGGATATATCTCAGTGGTGCAGTGCCTGGCTAACAAGCACAAGTCCTGAGTTCAATTTTCAGTACAAAAAACAAAAAAATTAAGCATGTGGTTGGCTCCTTCCCTTTCTAATCAGAATCTGCCTGTTAATTCCCAAATGACTTGGAGTCTAGGATGCTGCTCTGAAGCTTGGGTTTGAGGTTTGGTGGGGCTAGAGCAACATTCGTGAGGCTCAGCAGCCTACACGTGAAGAGTAATGCCAAAGAAAGACCACAGAAAATTTTACTACCTTGAATGCTTACTATGTTGTTTCATGTGTCCTCATAAGGGTCCTAGGACGTAGCCATTATCCTCATTTGACTGATGAGGAAACTAAGTTCAGCAGCTAACTTGGTGTCACATGGCTGGTTAGTAGGCTAGAGAGGATTCAAGCCCATCCATGTTCTTACACCCAACCACAGGGGCTTCCACACAGCCAGCAGGAAATAGAAGAAGTAGGCTTTCGGGTTTCACATCCTTATTGGTGTGTGTTTTTTATGCAGCTACGGAATCCACTCACCTTGAATGGTGTGTGAGTCCTGCAGTTTGGGAGTGGTAAAATAGCAGTGTCAGGCTCTGCACTAACAGCTCTTTTCTATATCATTTTGGTTACTTTTCCCGTGAATAAACCTGAACCTCACAGTGTTTGCCCAAGTGAATTTCAGCACCCAAGTAGAAAAGGTAGGGACATGCCACAGTGCCAGCCTGGATTTCCATTGCAAGAAAGTCCTTTTTTGTTCTTCTTTTTTTTTTTTTTTACAGAACTGGGGATTGAATTCAGGCCCTTGCACTTGCAAGGGAAGCACTTATTTCACTAAGCCATCTACTCGGCCCAAACCAGAAAGTCTTAATCTTCATTGTGTTTCAAAGTGCAGGGTTTATGTTGTTTAATTTTCTGCAGTAGCCTGGATAGGCTCAATGCCCAGAGCCTCACACCTCAAGCCCTCTGTAGGAAGCCATATCACAGCCTGTTTTTATATTTTTGTTTTGGGATAGAATCTTGCTGAGTTGCCCAGGCTGGCCTCAAATTTGTGATTCTCCTGCTTTAACTTTCCCAGGTAGCTGGGATTACAAACATATGCTACCACACCCAGCCCAAAGTGTAGTTTTTACTGCTTTCCCATCTGAGTTTCATTTTGCTAAGAAATCATTTCTCTGCTTGAATTGAATCAGTCTGTGAATCACAAATCAGAATTTCCTCCATTGAGCCCCATGTATTTACCTTTATTTTGTGCATTTAAGAAAGCTCCCAACAAAATGGTTTAAACGGTGATCTAAATCACTTATTTTCTAAAACAGCTGAACCAGAAAGCTAAAAGCTAAGTAGGAAGCTCCTTGAAACTGTTCAATTTCCCGTGAATTCTGAATTCTTTTTTGCCATATAAAATCAATGTCGAAAGCACAGGGGCCGGGGTTCAATTCCTGGTATCGCACACTGCGCTGGTCCCTTGCTCGGTCGTGCTGAATCTGGGCATGGTGGTACGCGCCTGTAATCCCGGCCCTGGGAGGCAGAAAACAGGAGGATCACAAGCTGTGTAGTGAGACCCTGCACAAAAAAAAAAAAAAGAATCAATGTTGAACTGCCTTAAGCTGTCTTTCTGTTTTGATTTGTAATCCACCAAACTGAGCTCTGTAAGGATACAATCTGTTTCCTGTTCCTCCATGTTCTTGACTCTGTGGATTCTTGGAAGAGACATGAGCAAGTATTTTCTTTCTACATAAATGAATGTAAAACTGGGGCCAGCATTACAGTAACAGCTAATGTTCGCTAAGGATCCTTGTGTGCCTCGTATATGCCACCTTCTTCATCAAGCCAGTGATCATCTCCATTTATTTAGAGGCAATTTGAAAATTGGAAAGGTGAAAAACTTCATGAGTCATATATATAGCGATGGGGCTGCAGTCTGAAATCCAGGCCATTTGACTTCCAGCACATGCTCTTATTTTTTTATTTTTTTGGCAGAACCAGGGATTGAACTGAGGCCCTTTCCCTTGCCAGGGAAGCACTTACTCCACTGAGCCATCTCGGCAGACCTGAAGTGTATTTTTGAAGAGGTTTATGTTTTTTTGTTTTTGGTGACGAGGACCAAACTCAGGGCTTCCAGCTTGCTAGGCAAGCCATTCTACTGCTAAGCCAAATTCCAAGCCCTAACTTAGATTTTTTTTTTTTTTGAAGAACTGGGTATTGAATTCAAGACCTTGCATTTGCCAGGCAAGTGCTTTTTCTATTGAGCTATCTCCCTAAGTCCCTTATTGCTCCCTTGGACTTCTCTTTTGTAAGTGATCCATCCCTTGTCCTTTTCTGTCCATCCCTTAGGATTCCCTTTGCACTTTGCCTCAGTCAGCTGAGATCCCCTGGGCCATATTCAAGCTTATGCATCTGTCTGGTTTATTTCAGTCTACATTATATTTTCCCAGTGCATCCATTTTCCTGCAAATGTCTCAAGCTTGTCTATAGCTTTTGTTATATACAAGATGTCATACGTTCTTTATCCAATCATCTGCTGATGGATATACAAGGCTGTTTCCAGGATTCAGCCATTGTACATTTTGCCCCTGTGTCATTGGTCTGCATGTATCATTATAGTATGATGTCTTAAGCTCTTTGGGAAAGATACCTATCAAGGGGATTAGTGGGTCATATGGAATTTGTAAGTTCAGTTCCTAGAAAACTCTGCTGATGGCCATAATGGTTGAACTACTTTACATTCCCACAAACAGGGCACAAAAATTCCTTTTTCACCACAGCCACACCAGTTTTTTTTTCTTCTTTAATTTCCTTTTCTTTCTGTCTGTCTGTCTGTCTGTCTGTCTGTCTGTCTCTCTTTCTTTCTTTTGGGGGCTGGGGGTACCAGGGATCAAACTCAGAACCTCACACTTGTGAGGCAGGCACTTGTGAAACTGAGCTATCTCCCCAGCCCTTAATTTCTTAATGATTGTCATTCTTTCTGCAATATGATGGAATCTTAGTGTTATTTTAATTTACATTTCTCCAATGACCAGAGATGTTGAACATTTCTTCATATGTGTGCTGATCATTTTGTATTTATTCCTCTGTACAGCACTTGTCAAATTCTCTTCTCCATTTCTTGACTGGATCTTTAATTTTAGGTGGTTTAATTTTTTTCAGTTCATTCTATATTCTAGATAGTAGTTCACTGTCTGAGGAGTGGCTGGCAAAACTCTTATCTTACCCTGTGGTTTGTCTCTACACTCTCCTGCTTGATTGTTTGGCTGTACAGACACTTTTTAGTTTGACATAATCCCATTTCTTGATTCTTGCTATTATTTCTTGTGCAACAGATGCTGTGTTTAGAAGGACCTTCCCTACACCCATGTCTTCAAGTGTTTTACTGATTTTATCTTCCAATAGATTTAACTTCTGTCTTAAATTTGTCTTTTTTGATTTTATTTTAATAGTATATGGTGAGAGGTAAGAGTCCAATTTCAATCTTTCATATACAGATAACCAGTTTCCCCATCACCATTTGTTAAATGGGCTGTCTCCCTTCCAGTGTATGCTTTTGGCCCCTCCATTCCTTGATTTCCCCTTACCATTTGAGAAAGATGTGGGTCCTGACTTGCTGATGTCTTTTATTTTGCTCTTTATATTTTGCATTTCTCATATAAGAGAAACCAGGAATATTTAAGCTTTTTTATCTGATTTATTTTACTTAACATTTCAGTCTTAACATAATAAGGTATCCACCCATTTTCCTGCTGAGGACTGATTTATCATTCATTAGGACAGATAGTGCTCCATTCTGTATACATGTTACACTTCCTTTATCCACACATTGGTTGATAAACATATAGCCTGCTTCCAACATGTACCTATTATGAATTGTGCTTCTGTCCATATGGGTATGCATCGATTACTGCAATATGATGTATTTTAACTCTTTTGGGAAGGCTGGCCAAATAGCTCAGCAGATTAAAGCACCTGCAAGCAGGTGCAGAGGCTGGGCTTCAATCCCTGGACCTGTTGTTCCATGCAGGCTCGGCTACCTGGGGCGTGCTGAGACAGCGATTGAGACTGAGTGTGGTGGAGTGAGAGCCTGTAATCCCAGCTCTTGCTCGGGAGACTGTAAACAGGTGGATCACTATAAGTCTGATCTAGTAGTGAGACTCTGTAGGCCCTTCCTTAAAAACAAACAAAACAAACTCTTTTGGGAGATACCTACATGGGGAACAGCTGAGTCAAATTTTCTAACTTTCGTTTTTCTGAGGAATCTCCATATTGATTTCCATACTAGGCCTAGTTTACCTACCTACCAGCATTAAATTACAGGTTTATTATTATTATTATTATTATTATTATTATTATTATTTGCTTGCCAAACTTTCTTATTTCATTTATTGACAATGTCCCTTCTTTCTGGGATAGGATAGAACTTCAGTGTCATTTTAGTTGGCATTTCTCCAACAGCCAGCAGTGTTGAACATTTCTTCATGTATATATTGACATTTGTCCTTTTTCTTCTATAGAGTAGCTATTGATTTTACTTGCCCATATTTTTCAGTGGGTCTTTTATTTTGAAAGTCTTACTTTTTAGGGGGAGTCTAATTTTTTTAAGGGTTTACATACAGTATTCTAGATAATAGTCATCTGAAAAACAGCTGACAAAGTTTATTTTTCTCATTGGTTACCTTTTACTCCATTTTTTCTTTTATTGTGTAGAAGTTGTTAATTTGATATAATTCCATTTCTTGGTACTGTTTCCTGTGCAACTTGGATTTTGTTCAGAAAGTCCTTGCCTACACGTGTAACTGCAAGAGTTTGACTCATTTTATCTTCTAGTAGGTTTTTTTGTGAAACCAAGGATTGAACTCAGCCCTTGCACTTACCAGGGAAGCACTTATTCCACTGAGCCATCTCCCTTCCCCCTAGGTTGCATTTCTACTTAAACATTCAGTTTCCTGATCCATTTTAATTTTAAAGAAAAATGTCCTACTTTCAATCCATGGTACAAAAATAACCACACAGGATGAAGGAAATTAAAGACGATGGGGCCAGGGTGAAGGCTCATTACAATAAGCGCTTCCCTGGCAAGTGCCAGGGCCTGAGTTCAATCACTAGTTCCACACACAAAAAAAATAGAGATGCGTGGCCATCCCAAGTGTGAATGAGGATGTGGAGTACCTGAAACTCCAGACATTGCTAAATGGAATGTAAAATACTATCATTGCTAGCTTGTGCTGGTCCCAAAAAAGTCTTTAGAAAGACACATGTTCACCTCTTGGTGAAATATCTAGTGTTGGCAAGGCTGAGTCAACTTCTGAGTCATGCTTCACTTTCAAACAACTTCCAAATTGAAGGTAGTATTTATATCCCATGCTGTGCCCTCCCTGTTACCCTCCCTTGGTCCCTCCTTCCCTCTTACCTTCCTTCCTCTCACCTTCCCTCCTTCCCTGTCTTCTCTCCCTCCTTTGCTCACTACTTACTTCTTTCCTACAGGCTCCCCACTGTTGTGCTGACATCACACGGGATCCTCTTGCTTCAGCCTCCCTTATAATGCATTTTAAAAATCCTCATCATGTAGCATGTGACCCACTTTCCTCACTAGTGCTGCAGCCCGCTTGGACCTAGCATGCAGGTAATGATGCCATCAGCTGATAAAGACAGTTTTCATTTGATTTATTTAGTTTTACTTTTCTTTTTTTGTGTGTGTATCAAAGGTCTTATTAAAAGGTTTTAAATGTGAAACAGATACAGAAATAGAGATTACAGTGTAAGGACGAAAGCAGATTTTTCATGACAAAAAAATCAAAAGAAAACAAATTCCTACAGTACAGGTACCATAAAGGCATACCTGGCAGATGACCATGTGACTCTATCTAAACATTTGCCTAAAGAGCAGAAAATAACAAGTTGTTTTCCTTTGATATGTTTGTTACTTTTAAAATTAGCTAGTAGGAGAAATGGTGGTACATGAGTATAAGTGTTGGGAAACATATTTCTTATGAAATAGGGCCATAAGAAAGATTTTTTAAAAAACATAGTTTTGTAATTGCTTAAGAGTTTTAAATCATTCCAAAGTGAAAAGTAGAACAAGGTAATTGAAATTGAATCTAGGATGCATATACATAAAATGATCTGATTGTAGGCTTTGCAAAATAAATTACTGCCTAGAATACCAAAATGCCAGCCCTGCTGGTTGGAAACTGCTTTATTTGCTTTTTAGAGGGCTTCTGTAGAACTCACTACTTGAAAAATTTCACAAGATCACCCCGAATAAAAGCTAAATTGTCACCAAAGAAGAATGCTCATTTTTTGCATAGCATTGCTGGAAAACTGACAAGATACTATTGGGGGGGGGGTGGAACAGGAAAGATAGCAAACACAGGCATTCTTTGAAAAATGTTCATAAAATGTTCATAAGCATGTAAATTGTGGCTTCTACTATCTCAAAATTGTTTGTCATGGGTATACTTTGTACTATTAACTGGAGAACTGAAGAATAACTACAAACAGTGTTTCTCAAAATGAGGGCCACTATTCTCTCAGGCTCTCACAGAGAGCAAACTGGTCAATCATTGGCCATGACTCATCCGCATGGATGGCACAGACAAAGGATCTACAGAATAAGGTACAGGATTACAAGATAAACCCTGAGGGGACTTCACTGACCTCATCAGAAACAAAAACTATATGTCTTGAAATATAGGTCTTGCTCTATCTATGTCTTAACCATCCAGCATAAAAGTATAAAAATGAGGTACACAATGAAGGACCATAATAATAAGTCGAGCTGTAAATGGCTATGGTCAATAACTTCTTCAGATAACTCACTATTGTTGTGGAATGCTGGACTGTGTTGGATTGTGTCATTGAGTTCAGGCACCTAAATTGGTTGAATGACAGTGGAGTGCCCATCTTTGACAGGGGTAGATAAAGGAAGGGGTATAGTAAGGAAGAATCATGATGTATGTGTATGGACAGTACAGTTGGGATAGATATGCCATGCTTCTACATAATTGTATGAGAGGCAAGATTTGCACCAATGGTGGTTGGACAGGATATTTTTTATACCTGAATTATTGGGACAACCACTAAGAAAATAACAAGGTAGAAAGTATTAATTATTGAATCTGTGATATAATTCAGCTGTAAAAAATAAGATACATAAACAGCTACACTGTCTTAATTTACTGATAAGGGACATCTGCTATAATAATGTCTGTAAGTATAGTATCATGTATGCACCTTGTATGATACCAAAACATTATGAAAACAGTTTGCAATGTACTAATTTGTTGAATCCGTCCTGTTAAGGTATCCTAAAACTGTCTCATTGATATTTGTTCTTCAATAAAATGAAAAATAAATAAATAAATAAAATGAGGGCCACTAAAGAAATAGAATGTGTTTATAAGGAAGGGTATAAAAATAAATAAATAAATAAATAAAAGAATGAAAATAAAATAAAACTAAAAATAAATGATAAAAAATTAATAAAATAAAAATAATAAAACAATATTTTTAAATGGTAGAGTAATGAGCAATTGTTTCATACTTAAATGAAATCATACACAGGGTATTAAAAAATAAAAATATAAAAAATAAACAAAAATGAAACTAAGTAAAAATTATTTGAATTGCATAAATACAATTAAAAAATAAAATAAAAATTTAAAAAATGTTTCAAAGATAGGGTAACAAGCAATTGCTTCATACTTAAATCATAAACATGAAGAATTTCAGTTGTCTCTATCACACAGTGTAAGAATCAAATGTAAGTAGAAAGAAACAAATTAAAATTAGGTGCTAAACAGTTTTGAAGTTTGGTCTGTTGATCCAGACTGGTCACCTGCACGCATTGGTGATATACAGAACAAAGAGATGGAAATTCAGGACAAAATCTGGTGCTCTTCAGAACCTGAGAGGACTGATGTCCTGAGAATCTGCAAATTCGTGGACTTCAGTGGCTGCCACGCTGCCCTGGTCTTCTGGGGTCAGGCGGGCAGGTTCCGTAGTGAAGCATGCATTGAAGTTTTCCAGTCCGAATTCTCTAGCAATCTTGGGCTTAAATGGCGGTCTGATGCATTTTTCTTCCATTAAGTCCCAGTCTGTATCATGAAAGAATTGGTGTCGTTTAATGTCCTCAAATCCTGGGTCACCACAGCCGAGTCTCTCCCCAGGATTCTTATTAAGAAACCCCGTAAGGATGCTTGTAGCTTCTTCAGACAGATGAGGTGGTAGGAAAGCAGGAGTTTGTACAATAAGCGCCAGGACATGACTGGTTGACACTGACTGATCAGGGCCGTAACAGCAACAGGAGAGTTTCCAACCAGTATTTCATATATCATGACTCCAAGAGTCCACCGGTCTACGCTGAACCCATACCCTTCTGCCCTAATGATTTCTGGAGCCACATAATTAGGTGTTCCACAAAATGTCTGTGTGACACCTTCCAGCCCGAATCCTTCTTTGCATAAGCAATAGTCAGTAAGTTTGATGTGACCATCGGAATTCAATAATTGGAGTTTTAAATTGTCAAGTTTTAAATTGCGGTGCAGGACCCCGTGCTGGTGGAGATAACTGAGGGCTAGACTTATTTCTGCCACATAAAATCTGGCATGGGTTCAGGAAGTACATTTTGGGGCCATGTGTGCAGCAATAGATCACCCCCACCTGCATAATCTAAGAGAAAAAAAAAAAACTCTTATCTTGGTTTCAAAAGAAGGCGTGCATGCCTATGAGGAAAGGACAGTGTGACACCCGAGTAACGCACTGCACTCTTTCGCCCGGTGGTAGTTGGCACCGTGTTTCTTCACCACCTTCCTTGCGAAGCGCCGGTCTTCATTTTTCAGCTGCACCAGAAAAACCTTCGCCTAACTCCCTGGCTGATCCCTCGGAAGATGTTCAGATCCCGAGACGCAGCGGAGACAGACCCTGGCCAACTTGCCCCGGTGTTGCTGACTGTTGGATGAAGGATGAGGCTGGGTTCGCTCGGGGCCTGAAACCGTGGGAGGTATCACGGGGTCTGGTGGCGAAGGACGCTGCCCACACTTGGTTGTCACCACATGGGGCACCTCTTGTGCACCACCACGTCACAGTGAGCACTCTTGTGTGCTAGGTGCCCGAAGCCCGCCACGTAGTCTTCGCAGACAGCACAGGACGTGTGCCTGGAAAAATGCTTCGATGGAAACCGATGGCCGCTGGTGACACGGAGCTTTCTTCAGAGGCCGGTCACGCCATGGTGGGCAGGTGGAGCTTTCCTACGGGGCACCTTGGGCTGGTCAGCCGCAGGAGGTAGGCATGGAGCGGAGGCTTGTGTTCCTCCTCTGGTTCAGAAAGCCGAACGGCTTCTTCCAATCCTGATTTAGGGGACAGAGTGTGTGGGTCTCCCTCCTCCTTCACCCGTGTTTGGGTGGCAAGCTCTTTTGCTTCTGAACACAGATCTCCAAGTTAATTGCTGAGAACCCCAAAGGACATCGACATTGTTGAAGGTGGAGCCTCAACATCTGTGCCTGTGCTCCGGGCCTGCAGGAATGAGCTGTTGGGTTTGGGGGTGCTCAGGAGGGAGAGAGTGTCGTGGGATTTGTAGTCCGTATAAATGGGCAAGACGATCTCTGGGAGCAATATCACTCTCACTGCCTGGGCTGACCTCAGACACCGCAGCTCGGTGCAGCTCCCTGTGAAGTTGGGGTCAGGGAGGGAAGACCCTCACTTGGGCCAGATCTTAATGTAGCTGTGTCTGGAGCGATCTTCATTGGTGAGTGGGTCAGTATTGATGGTTGGTAGACTTCTGAATGTGTTTAAGAGTCTGGTGTCGGGACTTCATTTTCCAATCTGGGACTTTGGCTCCCCAGAATGTTTGTGACCGGTTCTAGGGAGGCTGATCTAGAGCGTTTGGGCATGTCTGGACTCCCCAGAATTTCTTTGAATGGTTCTGGGCAGTCCTGTCTAGAGCCCTTGGGCATCTCTGGGTCCTGTGAGACTTGCCCTGGAATATTTACCTTGGTGTTGCTGTAGGTATTTGGGCATGCAGAGGATTTATAACGGGGCATCGGTTCTTTACCATCAGTTGTAGTAGGTCCTGGGGGCGCCTCCTCTCGGGGGTCTGTGATAGTTGAGGAGCTGCCGCACAGCAGCCTGCGCAGTCTAGATAGAATCAATCTTCTCCCCATTCATCGACACAGACTTTGTCTCTCAGGTACCCAGGACCTGTGGGCTCGGAAGTAGAGAAACAGTTGAACATTTTGGCTACTGCCTGTCTGAAGTAGAGAAACAGCTGAGTGTTTTGGCTACTGCCTGTCTGACCGTCACTGGCCAAGTACGCTTAGGACAGGCCCTTACTGCATTGTAACAGCCTCAGCAGGGTTCCAAGTTCTGTTTGGGGAGGGTTGCCAAGGGAGTGAGGGCAGGGCTTAGGGCTCCGTGACCAGAACCCCCTCCAGGGCCCCTTCCTCTCAGCCCATGTTTGTCCTCATACTACATAAAGTAGTGGCTGCTCATTTTATGATTTTTTTTTTTTTTTTTTTTTTTTTTTTTTTTTTTTTTTTTTTTTTTTTT
>PVKA01033378.1:0-24443 GCA_004027165.1 Ctenomys sociabilis
ACATTGCAAACTGTTTTCATAATGTTTTGGTATTGTACAAGGTGCATACATGATATTATATTTACAGGTATTTATGTAGCTGAATTATATCACAGATTCAATAATTATTTACCTAGTGGATGACCATAGCACTAAAAGCCGACATAATATCCTGTCCCACCACCAATAGTGCAGATCTTGCCTCTCATAGAATTATGTATTGAACAATATATAATAACTGAAAATAATAATGGAAGCATTCGCATCTATGAGAGTAATAATATACATTCTATTATTTGGTGGAAGTATAATAACCACAGTACAGAAAATCTTTTGCTCAACAGCTTTCATACAGTTGTTCTGTTCTTTCTACTGTTTAGTACTTCAAAACAGCGGATTCACTTGAACATGAAAAAACATGCAGAAAGTGAAAAATGAAAGGCTCGCTCTTTTGTTCCCATCCTCCACCCTGGCTTCCCACCCACACAGCGCGAATGAGCTCCTCCTGCTCTGCTGCTCCTGCCCCCCAGGGCGATCTTGGAAGGCCGCAGTGCTGCGCACACTTCCCAGCTAGCTCCGGGCTGATGTCAGCTAATGACTGTCTGCAGCTTGAGCTCCCAAGACAGAGACTGAAGCTTCTCTTCCCTGCTCCTGTTCTGCTCCGTGACACTTTCTGGTAGATGCTACGCTCCCCTGAGATTATAGCAGCTTTTAGATAGATCTTCACACAGAGCTCTGCGTTTTACTGGACTCTAATGCCACCATTTCTTCTTCATGTCCTTCAGGGTTAGGACTGATAAAGGCTTTCTGGGCTGGCCCAATAACTCAGTGAATTAAAGGGCCTGCAAGCAGGAGCAGGGGCCAGGGATTCAATCACCAGGCTTGTGGTGCCAGCCCCATCCCCGGGGCACACTGAGAGGACAATTGACACTGGGCGTGGTGGCACGCCCTATAATCCCAGCTCTTGGGAGACTGTAAACAGGAGGATCACCATGAGTGAGATCTAGTGGTGAGCCCCTGAACACCCTGCAGACCCTTCCCTAAAATGCAAAAAAAGGCTTCTTAATCATTCTAGTGTCTTAAATTCTTTTACATCCTTTAGTAATCCCTTTTAACTTCCTTATAGTTTTGAAAAGTCTAGTAAATTACTGAGCTTTGTGAAGTTCTAGTCAAGAGAGCAATTGAAACTATAGAGTCCATTCTGAAATTTAAAAATTTAGTTTTCTTTTTCATTAGATTAACAGTCCAAGTGATAGAAAATTTTTCATTAAATGTTTTACACTTACATTCATAATTCTATACATTAAAGGTAATTGAACCACTAATGCAAATGAGAAGATAGTACATTGATAGAAAGAAAATGTTTAAAGTTTCAATATCAGGTATTCATGCCAACTTCAGCGTGATTTAGGGAATTCCTTTCCAAAGCTTTCATATTTTAGAAAATTGGTTGCTGTATCTATCTATAGTTTCAGGCAAATTGTATTGAGATTTTGATTTGAGACATACATTTATAGCTTGCTATCATGAGGAATATTTACCTTGCTATGCCAAATAATATCAAACATTTATGGAAATATTGCTTTTATGAAGTTGTCACTCTCCCAGCAAATCTACTTAGGGATCATGTCAGTACAATTTAACAGTCATGTATACTCAATGCTAATAATTAACTGCTTATGCACTAATTCTATAATCTCATGCACACTGAGGTCAATGTAGCGCAATGACATGTCTGAAGTTCCTTAACTGGACAACTTAATGGTCACAAATGATGTAAAAACTACAATAGCTGTGTTGATTAGTATGTAGAAAGACAACAATACCCTTCGGTAAATATAGCTCCCTGGATTCCAAAGGAACAAATATATAGGAACAAAGATACTTCCTCAGTGGTTAAGAGGCCTGCAATTAGCAGAGGCCTCTTGGAAACAAAGCATTTTTTCCTCTCCTCTGTGGATTGGAGTACCAAATAAAAGACACCTATCGGGTCATAGTAGTAAAGTGAAGGGCAGTCTAGAACAATTCTCTTCATGTATATTCTGAAGGAATCCAATATTTAGAAGCACTTACCTGGGATTTACAACTCTGAGGAAGTAGCTGTAATGCTAACTCGGGGAAGCACTGTATATGAAATGCTATTATCCTAATTTCAAATTGGGGAGTTCTCAGTGGAACCATGATTGTAATTACTGCAGAGTTACCCAAACAGAGAAGACAAATAGATTTATTCTTAGGGAAATAATGCAATAAAGTAAGGCATAAGTTTTGGTGGTTAACTCAGGAGATATGTAAGGATGAGAGTAACTTTTGATGCAAACTTAGATTTCTTGCAACATAGATTTTTATGTTGGTGGGTGTCAGAACAATAACTATTTTTTCCATTGTAGACTAAAGTATTTTAGTTTTCCTTACTGGGACTTGGGCTGAAAGACTGCGATGACATTTGAAATCTAAGTTTCTTTAGAAAGCCCGTGAACACTACAGTCACAGTGATCTACACAATTCATATTTTGTTAACCTAAGAGATTTTTTTGCGAGATCTTCATAAGCAAGACCTAGTTCAATAAACTTCACTTGTTATTCAGATGTGAAGTGGTGATGGGGCGTGAGGCAGAGGTCACATCATGAACTACTTCTTTGTCTATTTTTGCTCTCCAGTGCCCTCCTAGGTACTAATTTGGAACCAGTGAGGTTGCACATTTCCAAGTATGACAATCCACTCCCTGAAAGATCTTTATCTGCTATCTGACAAAGGACAAATGACTGTGGTCACAAGAGCTGTGTTAGCTTCTTTTTTCACTATGCTACAAAGAATTCATTACACAAATACTGAAATAATGGCTAGCAAACACCTACAATTCTTTTTTATGACCCTTTAGAGGAAGAGGATATGAGAATCTCCAAGGCAATCAGTGACCTTGTTAGAGAAGGGTAAGTTCAGATTAGAAAGTCAGCAACTAGAGTAACCTACAAAACATTCCTTCTTATCTTTAGCAAAGAAATTGCTGGAGTTTAATTAAAGTCTATCAGTAAGCTACTGCTTCTCATGAGTTGATTCAGGAGACTTGTTAAATTGACAAAGAAATGATTGCAGAGCATCATGGGCAGCAGGAACTTGCAGTGAGAACCTGACAGGTGGGATTATAGCATGCAGAAGAGAGGAAGGGGATGCTGGAGTCTGGGTCTCGTCCAATCCACTGTGCTAAAGAGCCATGAGTCAGCAACAGTACTATTTGCATGAGGAAAATTAGCACAATGTGTTTTCAAAGTATTAGTGCTCAGAGGTATCAGTTATCTTAACCAGGATCAAAATTTGAAGCATATATTTTTTTCTGATCTACTTGCTTATCAGTACTGTTGAGTGCATAGTTATTTTTCATTAAGGAAATTATAAATGTCATTGAAAGGAAAAAATCCTCCTCAATATTTTGTTTCTTTGACCATTTCTGTTCCTCCTGCTTAAACTTGTTTTCTTGACTGTATTTGTTGATCACTAATACTTTGTCCTTCTACATATGTAAGAACTCTCTGGACTTCTGAATTAAAGAAACTAATTGGCAATTTATAATTCAAATTCATAATTTCTCACTAAGAGAAAGTTTCATAGCTAAAGTTGCAAAATGAAGAAAAAAAATCTTTTCACCTACCAAAAAATAAATTCCCCGTGCTAGCCATAATTGGCAAGAGCCTCAAGGTCTCTTGCTAACTGAAGTCTCATGGCTGTTTGCTACTCCTTTGCTCAACAGTGCTAACCTTCACTGCCTTCACCACTGAAATACACTTATTTCTGGCCTATACAGTATGTGAATGACTTCTCTTTTGTAGAAGGCTTTCATATTGTCACTATTGTTATGTTATTTTACTGGTGGAGGTACAGTGGTAATTATGGCATAATAAACTGAAAGAATTTACTGTACATAAACATGGTAAAACCTTGGATTGCTAGTACAATCCCTTGTTCTACGAGTAGAGCAAACAACACTAGTACATTTTAGCTTGATAGACTAGCAATATCTTGCAACGTGAGCCGTGATGCTGAACATCGTGTATCGCAACAGAGATGTTTCTTTCCTCTCTCTTGCTGTGGGGTTGTGGCTGATCATCTTCCAGCGGTAAAAGATTCTGAGGTACATCTCAGGTGCAGAGGAGGAGAGGAAAGAGGTGGAGGAATCCTTCACTGCAAGTGAGATTAAGGAGCTGTGCAAATGTGGGAAACAGTGCAAGAGCTTGTAGGAAAGCGCTGCAAGGCTATAGTAGTGCCAGCAACGAATGTGCTTGACAGTGCAATGTCATATTCATGTGAAGCCCTCTGAAGAAGACGTAATCAAGTGTCACCAGAAAGGTTCCTTGTTAAAGCTGAACACAGAGAAAAAAATTATTTTCAGCCAACAGTAGTGATTCCTCAGTGAAAGCAAACTCATTGAACACTGTTGTTCTTTTCTCTCTTGACTCACTTACATCAGCCACAAAGGTTCTCAAAGGCACATACAGGTCAGTTTGTTTATTTTTCTTCCTGTTTTATACTTTCTTTATTAATTTGTAATATGTTGTAATATATTACAATTATTTTATAAGAATATTTTTTGTGTTGTGGAATGAATCATCTAAATTTCTATTATTTCTTAAGGAATGATTCACTTTGATGTATAAACCTTGGATATTACGAGTTTGTCCAGAATAAATTATGCCCACAAGCGAACATTTTATTCTATACCATGTAGAATAGACAAAGATATGCTGTGATAACAACTAGAAATTAGAAAGGAGAAGAAAAAAGTAAAATGTAACTATTAACTTTTCCTTTCAGTAGACAAGCAGAAATCAGCAGTATAATTATCCAACCTATCCTGTGCAATAAAACAACAATAATCAAATTCACATGATTTTGTTTATATCATTTCTACTCTTTTTAAAAAATATTATTATATTCTCTTTAAAAAAAACAATAAAACAATGAGGGTAGACACACTAAAAAACAAACAAACCTAATTAATGATATAGCACAGAGCCTGTCTGGTAAGCACAAGGTCTTGTGTTTGAATCTTGATTAAAAAAAAAAAAAAAGAAAGAAAAGAAAAAGAAAAACAAATGTCAGTGTCAAAAACTGTTTTTGCTAGCTATTGCTCATGAAGGTCTCAGGGCATCTGATGATTAAGAGGCCTATGGCGTGGATATGACATGCATCATATCAAATGGTTCATTGTGGTTAAAGACTCAGTCCCAGGGTAAGGTTGTTGGAACAGACAGAACCTTGAAGAAGTAAGATCTAGGGGCAGGTACAGTCCTGATTATACCTGTATCCCTGCTTGATATACACCTTGAGCTTAGTGTGAACAGTGAGATTCTTCCCATTTATAACTTCTGTTGTGATAACATGAAATTCATGTCCAAAACAGCACAGAGACGCACAAACCTGGAGAAAAATCTACTGTTACCAAATTTTGCTGAACCTTAGACTTACACCCAGGTATTATTTCAATTGTAGAATATAATAAAATTAATTTAATAAACTATTTATGATTTTTTTTTTTTTTTGTCTTTTTGAGACAGGGTCTCACTATGCAGTTCAGGCTGGCCTTAAGCTCACTTTGTAGCTCAGGCTGGTCTTGAACTCACAACAATCCTCCTGCCTCAGCCTCCCAAGTGCTGGGATTACAGGCCTGCGCCACCACGCCCGGCTTCTATGATGGGTTTTTTCAGAATATCATTCCACTTACAGAAGGACAAGAGTAGACTTTGGTGTGTCAAAATATGTGACCAGAAAAAAATGATCTAATTAGTCATGATGAATTATTTTTCCAATTTAAAAAGTATTTCTGCTCATCTTAAAAAGAAATGTAGGTTATTAGGAGAAGCCTAGGATATATACATTTGAGAGTTTCTAGGTATAGATAGATAGATAGATAGATAGATAGATAGATAGATAGATAGATAGATGATAGAAATTTGCATCTTATACAGACACTTGTCTTCAAACTCTTTGAGATTCCATTTTCTTAGGTTTTAACACTACAAACGGTAACAGCAACCTTATAACATCTACAAGGGATGGTTATAAAACAGCTACCACAGTGCCTAGCATATTAAAGTAGACATTAAAATTCTTTTTTCTCCTGTCCTCTCCAAACTGAAGTAATCGTGGCTAACTTACTGAGTTTTGACAATGGTTTATTCAAAATATTTTTAGAAAAAGAAATAATAAATGGCCTCATAATAAATGACCACAAATGCCCTTTTCCACTTCCTTCTCCAGCATGACAAATCTTCTGAGGTAGAAAGATAAGCCTGACCAGCAAATAGAAAAGAGCGACAAAGTGAAAGTCAGATTGCTAGATCTACAATAATTTCCTGTGCATAAGTAAACGACCCCTCTCAGAAAGCAAGATTCAAGCAGCATAGAATGTGAGGAGAAACTA
The DNA here is from genome assembly GCA_004027165.1 of Ctenomys sociabilis. Taxonomy (NCBI): domain Eukaryota; kingdom Metazoa; phylum Chordata; class Mammalia; order Rodentia; family Ctenomyidae; genus Ctenomys; species Ctenomys sociabilis. Next base: position 6,399 of record PVKA01033378.1, read on the forward strand.
GGGTGAGATTTTTCTCATTTCTTAGTGCTAAGGCAGGTGGCTTAGTTCACTGAGCTATCTTGCCTGCCCTGGTATTCATTTTAATGATTCGCTAATATTTACTGACTTTGGCATTCTTTGCATATGAAAACAGCAAATCAGAAAATGTGTAACTGCATACAATTATGCTACAGAAAAAAGAATTTGAATAGAAATAAACAGTTTTCCATTAGATCTGAGATGCCTTAGGCATACAAGCTTTCTTTTTTGTTCACTTGTTCAGTTCAATTTGTTATAGTCAAATACTTAAAAAAGAAAAATCGCATTGGAAAGAAATAATAAAACTGACTGTGTTCCCTACCACCCCATTCCCACACAGCATAAAATTTCTCATGCAACACAGCTGTGAAGAAGCATACCATATTTTGAACTAGGAATCAGTGCTTTAGATAATTTAAATGCTTAAGCAGTAGTGAAGCTAGAAGGTACTTTTCAATGTTATTCAGACTCAATCTGTAACTTCTTTTTTATTTAACCAAGAGTTACATTTCTCCTTCACGATGACTTGTTGTTTACAGGAGAGGAATATATTTCCACAGTGATTTCATCCTGCATTTGTACACACTTTCCTGAAAATAAAAAATACAGCTCATTGTATCTCCACATAGAAGATTATTTTATACCAGTAACTTCAAAATTTTGACTTCTTATGGTTTCATTTCTTTTTAGTTTACTCTTCTGTTTATGCACATTACTTTATTTCAGGAAATTACTTTGTTTATAACATTGAAAACAAAACAGGAAATGGTTTATGTGATAAACATTGAAAATATAAGAATTCATAAGAAAATGAGAATCTCTGCTCAAGTCAAAACTTTCTTTTCTTTCGAAATTCCTGAGAAGTAAATGTCTATTAAAGGATGGCCTTCTTTGGAAAGTATCTCTATTGCTAGTAAAATTCAAGTTAGTGGAAAAAGTTTTAATTTTAAAGAAAGTTTAAAACTGACAAATATTCATCAACTTAATACTTAATATTTACATATTATTTCAGTTATTTACAATTATCAATTTGAGAAGCAAAAGGCTTTACTAATATTTAGATTAGATACTATATTATTTTCATAAAAAGAGGATGGAGAAAGGGAATATATTGTGTTTCCACTTTTAAAATGTACATTTGCCAGTACTTTTGATTTTTTAAATCCAAGAAATCACCTCTGAAATCCTAAGGACATAGTGCATTTTTGTAGCTATTAAAAAGAAAAAAACGTATTCTGAGTTTACATGTTGAAACCATGCTACATTACATATGAAATTTTACTAAATTTTAACTTTGCCTACAATCCTTATCTAACTGATAAAAGTTTTAAATCAGGGCCACAGAGATAGCTCAACGATCTAAGCGCCTGCCTAGGAAAGCACAAGGAACCCGGCTCTATCCCAGGTACCGCAGGCCTTAATAGCTCCACTCGGGATGCGCCAAGCCAGCCACTGAGTCCCAGCACCAGGGAGGCTGAGACAGGAGGATCACTATGAGTCTGAGCTGACAGTGAGACCCTGTACCAAATACATACAATTTGAAAAAAATCACATTTACTAATATTTCCTATGTAAAAAGTGATTCTATTTTTTTTTATTATATTAGATAAATATTTGAGCCACTTATAGCTGACAATATAGTTTTTTAAAAAGATATAATTGTGTAAAGTTTTCAAAATCAAGGTTAAAGCTAGGTTTGAAGCAGTGTCGAGGCAGTGGTCCTTCCTCTCCTTCCCTCCATAACTCCAGCAGGGATATCAAAGGACTCCAACCTATGTCACCATTAGACACACACACACACAAACTCTCTACTTCTTTCTAGAATCCTGAGAGAATTTAAACTTACCATACTGCTAGAGCAAAGAGAAACACAACTGGATAACCTGTATATCCTGACCAGAGTAAAAACAGCTATTCACCAGAGAATAGCTAGCAAATCACTTTCTCTCTTCCTTCCTACCTGTCCCGTGCTCAGAAGCAACGTCCGTGCCAAGTGGAGAGCAGTCAGCTCCTGAGCTCAGTTCACCTGCATTTTCAGTGATAGTCCCTGATACTCCATCTTGCATCTTCTCTCAAATCAACTCACGAACTACAGCCCCGGCAGGAAGCAAGAGCGTGGAAGGCTATGCTATATGCTATGGCAGAGTCATTGCAGATAAACATTAAAAACAGAGTGAGCCTAGATATGCAATACAGGAATCAGGAGAGTAATTCCTTGGATCGCTGAAGACTGAGGCCTGCTGCGCCTCCCCTTCCTCTCTCAGTCTTGTGCTGCGCGCTTTTCCCGCTGCTGTGAAGTTGGCTTCTCAACTCCGCCTTGCCCTTCTGCCCTGATGTTTCATGAAGCCAACCAAGCATGGCCTGAGTCCTCTGGAACTGTGAACCAAAATAATCTACTCTAGATTGTAAGTGCCAGATGTTCTGGCACAGAAACAGAAGACTGACCGGTATACAGTCCCAGGACCCCAACAACCGTCTGTAATCCCCAAGACACACTTAGCCTAACTCAACAAAGAACATACAAAAATAGTTAATAATGCTATTAATTAAAGTAAAGGAATAGTTTGAAAAATAAAAAATAAAAAATAATAAAATACAATAAAATAAAAAGTCAAAAGAATAAAAACAGAGCCACAGGGAATAAATGTTCTCTAAGAAAACTGCAAACTTGGCATTTTATGGAGGTGAAAAACACAAAATGTTTGTCAGCATACCATTCTTTCTCCTCAACAGACTCTTGCTCTAATTTCCAACTTCTTTCCCCTTCCATAAGTGTTTAACAAATAGAATTGTAGTTAATATCGTTGAACATCATGGGATACAGCACTGAAAATTAAGATATTTTGTGTCTCCTTCAGTTAGCTTTGAAATTTATTAGAAATATATACAGTAACAATTATATGCAAATGATATTGATTTTTCTTTCATGTTAAAATTATTTTAATTGTTAGCAAAGCAACTTGGTTACAGATAGAATTTATGGAGCGAATTCTGCAATCAGAACCATAGAGACAATTAAGTTCAGGAAGAGAGGTGTCACTGTGCAAGTGTTTTTTGTGTTTGTGTTTTTTGTGACTGATGAAATAATTCCTAATTCTAAGTTTCCATCTCTACCTGTGCTTCATGAATGTCCTATATTGCCTGAACTGTATATATAAGGAAAATAAAATTGAAGCTACAAGGTACTATGGACAAAAATGGACTTGCTTCCATTAAAAGTAGAAAATTTTGGTGTCCTAGGGAGCCACATTTACGTATGGAGTAGCTAGAGAGCCAGAAAAAGAAAAGTGCACCATCCCCTCTCCACCATGCATGTGCATTATATGAAAATAATTAATTTAGGGTCGTGATGGTGCATTCCTATAATTCCAGTACTCTGGGGTTGTACCTGTAGCAGAACATTCAAGCTCACATTGGGGAACTTTATAATTTAACAAGACTCCCATTCTAAATAGAAATGCAAAAGGGCTGGAGATGTGACTCAGTTTCAAATTCCCAGAATTAATCTCTGTTAGTGAGAAAAATTAGCAACTTACAAAATGATGCAAGAATAGATTTTCCTTCATTCAGATGCATATGAGTAATAAGCTACCATGAATGGGGATCATGTCAATGAGGATATGATAAACCTCAGTAGTGTTGGTACATATTTTTTCTATTAATTATACAATTTTGCTGAGAAAAAGTTTATACTAAATAGCCTAGTTTTCATTTGTATAATCTTGTTGGAATTGAAAAAAAAAAACTAGGTAAAAGCTTATTTAACAAATTCACCCATAAATATAAGAATAAGCCAAAATCATTAAACTATTTTATCTTTAAAATATTCACTGTTAGATATAAGTGTGAAAAGTTGGCCAGACATATAATAAAGAACGACTGTCTTGAAGATAACAATACACAACATACTAATAATTGTTACTCTCCTACTGTGTTACTTTGAAATTTTATACTATCGTCTTTTTCTCTTCTTTAACAAAGATCTCATTGTTTTACTTGTTATTGGTTAACTTTTTCATGTGTCTGATTAGGTAGAAGTAAATAACTCTGAACATCTTTACAAAGATACTGTTTTAATATGGGCATGTATTTCTAAATATATCAGTTCTCATAATGAACCACTTTAGCTACTAAAATTATTTTAATATGTTCTATTTATAGCTATTTCTGCAAAGCATTTGAAATATTAAATATGCACATTTTCTCTCTGAAAGAACTCCAATTTGAATATAGTCATTAAATTACATGAATCATAAAATCACATGAATCACAATGTCTCTTTTTGCTCTGGTAAATTGTCTTTATTTATCCTGTATATTTTGTTACCTTAGTCTCATTAAACAAAGGAATTTTTCTCTTAAACTATTTTTTGAATTCCAATTTATCACCGTACAACATAATCAGGAGTAGTTAGGCATAAATCCTAATTTTAAAAGCAAAACTTTTCAGTATTTTGCTGTACAATATAATCAGGGGCAGTTAAACTCAATCATACATTGAAAGCAAATATTTTCATTACACTGTTTATCCAAAATAGTTATAATCTTATCCTTATATCTCAGACATTTAAATACATGGAAAATTAAATATCTGCTTGTTTAGAGAAAAATTAGTGAAACAGCCTGTTATTGATGTAACCCTAAATAATACCAACTGGGTCTCTTGACTCTCTTCCTACCCCACAAAAATCTAGGTATCTTTTCAGTTTTGTTCTCTCCATTCTGAGACAACAAGATGTCGCATTCTGATCCTCCTTCAGATACACACAAAGGTAATACAGCATCATGGTTTACACTGTTTTTATTTTTCTTTTGTATAGATGTGTTATTGAACAGCTATGCCTCACATTTCCATTGAAAACCTTTTGCATAGATCAAAATGAAAAACAAACTTTAAGCTTAATATTTTTCTTTTTCTTCTTTTAAATTTCTTACAGGGTGCCTGATCATTAGCTCAGTTGTTTAAGTGACTGATTAAACAAAGCAATCAGCATTCAATGGTTCCATCCCCAGATCCTCAAGCATCACCAGATCTGCCCAGAAGGCATCCTGAGCCAGCCAATAAACAAACAAACAAGCAAACAAACTTCTTGTAACTTTTTTAAACCAATGTTTCATGTTTTTGTCTGGCAATCTACACAATTAATTTGAAGATAACATTATATGATACTGCAGCAATTGTTGAATTCCTGTTATTTTGTTTAGTGAAATTCTGTATCTGTTTTAATAGCTTATTGTTAACCATTTTGTATTTTATTTATTTAAAGAAAAACAAGTAAGACCAGGGAGATAGCTCAGTAGAATAAGCTGCTGCCTAGCAAGATCAAGGTCCTGAGTTCAATCCCCTGTACTACAGAAAAAAGAAAAGAAAAAAAAAATGACTCCAAAATAAAAAAAACATTCTGACTCCAAACCATGAGAACATCTCTCCAGTTTCTAGAAATAGAAATGCTGATTTGGAATATCATATAAGGGATTTCTCCCAATTTAATAAAATAGCCAGTAAGCTACTAAAGTAGATCTCAGTCCAGTGTATTCTAGCATTCACAGTGTTCTTTTTCACTGAAATCAATTTAGGAGTCATTTCTGTTGTCATGATAGAGAATACTAGACAAAATTTCACCTAGAATATTTGGGTAGGCCTGGGGAGATAGTTCAGTAGACTAAGCACCTTCCTGGCAAGATTGGGGTACTGAGTTCAGTCCCTGATATCACAATAAAATAAAATAAAATAAAAAGGTAAAGAATGGTTACTTTAAAATGAAACAAAATCAAACAAATAAATAGGTAACAACCATCTAAGTGTGTGAAATATAAGTCAGTGTAAACCATCAGTCTGGAGTTTTAACAATGTACAGTGGTTACTGTTGACTTCAAATTGTTTCTTATAGCTAGATATCACCGCATATTCCTCCTCAGATAGCTGGTGATCTTCACAGTGTATTCAAGTCAAATTAGAGGTTAGTGAAACTTTACCAAATGAATAGGTGACTATGCAAAATAAAGGGCTAAAAATGAATGCTTAAGATATCTCTTCTCTAGATATCTCAAGGCTACATAATTTCTCCAGAACAATCACCTAAAATAATGTATCTTTCATATTATCGATTAAAATTATTTCACAAAAAATACCAGTAGTCTTTTCAATTTTCCCTACTAATGTCTTCCAAGACAAATTTACACTTAATGTCATCTGATAAGAAAAGGGTTAGGAGAAAAATAATCTTATTATAGAGTGTAAGCACATAGATTGCTGTGTGATTATTTTAAAACCAGGGTAGTATTTAATAAGACACAAAAGAGATCTGAAATAAAGACAAAGCTGGGCTTCTTCAATTAACATGTAACTGGGGAAATTTAATACTTCACTTAAAGTTAAAAGAACTATGGTCAATCTTCTGTTAAAAGCATAAGGTTCTCATATAGGCAGTTTATGTTTTACACTAATAAGTATATTTTTTCTATTCAAATGAGTACATATATTTTCATTGACTAAAATGAAAGATTTATAAGACATAATTTCAGTAAAATTTTGAAAAATGAATAAAAACCCTGGTAATAATGCCATTTTACATTATAAGATGATTTACTGAGAGATGAACATTTGCATATGTGACATTTTATGAATTTATACCAAACTACACTAAGAAGATGCAGGAAAATAATCAGGACTACAGTTCCCAGTTTGTTTCCAATCCTAAATTACTCCATAGAGGAAATCTATATTCTATAACAGTTAGTTGAATATATTCTTAACAGGCATTAAAACCTTCCCAGTACCAGCTATTTCCAGGAAAAGTTGCATAAAATCTAGGAAGAATAAAAAATATGACATAAAAAAACACTAATAACGCTTCTCCTTGTATGTGATAACAAATTCTCTATGATTAATACAATCATTATGTATGTCCTTAAAGTGTCCACTAACCTGTATTATATTAATAGGATGTCACATTCAATTCTCATTGTTAGATCAGGAGGATGATACTTAAAGAGTTATCATATGAATAAAGGAGAGGGAAAGCATAAAGGATCAAACCAAAATCTTACAGATTCTTCCTATAAGAGTCAACTGTAAGAACTATAAGAATTGAAGAGTTTTGTGAGCCTTTCTTCTTAATTATTGTCGGTATGAATAAATCTTGTAAGTATTCAAATTTCTCTATGGAAATTCAGGGTGAAATAAGCACTTATCTTCTATATTCACTAATGATTTGTACTAAATAACCAAGTGGTGATGAAACTGTGGCACATGCGCTTCTTCAGCAGGATGTTATGAAAGATCTAAAAGTTCCCTTTCAGATCTGACCTAAGCTAATGGATTATGACATGTGTATACCTTTTTCTAAATGGCAAACATTTTCGTATGGTTCTGAAACTAATTCTACTTGCTGTGAAACAAGGATAAATGAAGAGATAATTTTTTCTCCTTTTAGAAATGCTGATTTTGGATATTAGATAAAGTTTACCTAGTTTATTATGACAGCCAATAGGATACCAGACTAGCTCTCACTCCAGTGTATCCCAGTGTTCACTAAAATCACTGTAATTATGTCAGTTTAGGAGGCAGTTTTACATTCATGATAATGACAGATTTTGCTGAAATCAGATTTGGAGAAGCAATTTTTAATTCCCACACATGCCTTAGAGACAATATATATTCTAGATTTCAAAGAATATAGTCACTCTATGAAGATTTAAAATAATTAAAAATATAGTGTCAGCTAGTCCAGAATTTCTTTCCATTAGGTGTATTTCTCAAAAACCAACTGCTCAATAAGGTGAAGTAACAATCACAGACAATGAAGAAACTGCCTTGTCATATAGTAATAATTTAAAACAAAGCAATTTTACATACAGAACCTAGGATGAACACAAAAGCCCACATTTCCAGTGTTTAAAGAATTGCAGAATTTTGGAGTTGACATAGACCATCCAGATCACAACTCTTACTTTTCCTTTCTCTGCAAATCGACATCTTCCATTCACTCTTCATTGAATAAATGTTGATAGACTAGATTATACAACTATATTTGTCACTAATGTGTTAAGCATTATCGATCTCCTCAGAGTATCACAACTAAAAACAATGAGAATAACATGATTACAACCAATACTAATTAATATATTTTCATCATTTTTTATTGTATTTTAGGTAAGGACCTATAGGGTGCTCAGGGTCTCACTACTAGATCAGACTTGTAATGATCCGCCTGTTTACAGCCTCCCAAGAGCTGGGACTACAGGCGCGCACCATCATGCCCAGTCTCAATCATCATCTCAGCGCACCCCTGGTGTGTGATGGAGATATAGACCCTGGACATGTTAAAAGTGTCTCTACCTAGTACTGAACTATACCCAAGCATTCTTGGTCTTTAGACAACAATTTTAAGAGCATCTTTTTGGTAATCTTTAGCTGACAAACAAAATAAAGCAACAACCTCTCCCTCATTGTTGGCAATAACTACTATTCAAATAATATTTATCAGGCCAGCAAGATAGCTCAGCCAACTAAGTGCCTGCTTAGGAAAGCACGAGGATCACTATACAACCAAGCTGTGTAGTGACGCCCTGTGCCAAATACATTAAAAAATAAATAAATAAAATAACCCAAATAGTATTTATCATAATAATCATGTATATATATATATATATATATATATATATATATATATACATGACTTGTTTGTAAAGTGTGTCTCAACTAAATTTTATTTTTTATCAATGTTTAGAAATATTTTGAAAAAATATTTTAGTGTAGAATAGTAGCAAATAAAAAAATCAAAACATAGCATACAAAATACTAAAAACATCAACTCCTGTAAAGTACCTATATCACAGATTTTCACTGAAATGTAGTGAAATATTAATTTAAAAGAGTGCTTGTTGCTTCATTTTTACTTTATAGTGTGTCTGATTAAATTTTAAATTAGTTTCATATCTATGCAATGTTGCAAGATATTCAAAGAGCTCTCATAAACTTTCCAACTGAAATTGCCAGTTCTTACCATTCCACTACCCTTGTTTTATCATTATTTATACAATGACATATGAAATACAATTTTTCAGCAAACAAAATGTAGCAGTGCTTCATGTAACCATATGCTGGAGCCAAGGTAATCTTCACATTCTGCCAATTTTAGTGTATATATGCTTAAGAGAAACATAAACATGCATAATTTTTACAAAATCATTTTAATTATGAAATATTTCTAATGATTATATCCACATGAGTTTAAAAAAGAATTGAAAAGGCATTCCTCTGTCATACATACACAATAAATACCAACAAAGCACCTTCCTTTACTATTTTCAAGTCTAGTATTACAATGCTTAAAAGTCTGTAGGTGCCAACTACACTGAGCAGACCACACATAGAAATAATAAATATATGCTTGTATAGTTGATGCAGATCACATAAGTGCTCATGGCGTTTGTGGACATGACACGTCACATAGGTGTTGACATGCTTTCATTTTTTTATCAGATATTTTATCATTTATCTCATGCCTCATAAAATAACTGAAGTGAATAATGGCTATGATAAATTTACATCTTTAAGTATTAATTAATCTGAATCTTTATGTGAAATGTATATGAGGTATAATAAAAAAAAGAAAACTGAGGTTTTCAGTGGTTAAAATTTGTGTTTAGTTTTGTCAATAAGTTACTGTGCTAATATGAATATTAAGGTCCGTTGGATACCAGAGTACATGTTTCTAAATTTTGATACAATAATTTGTAGCTATTATGTACTGGATAGTTCTAAAAACTGAGATATAACTATAGCTACTAAAATGAAAAGAATGATAGTTTTTAATGATCAACACATTTTAAAAGATGATGAGAAGCATAGTAAGTAGACTAAAGCAGAAATTTAAAATGAAAACTGATGATATTTTAGCACATTTTATCTAGAGTTGAGTAATGTGGTATTTTTTCATCTGGTTGGATAATCTGTGCTTCAACAGTTGCCAGTAAAACTAAATGTCTAAATGTCTAAATCAGCACCTATTTTACCATAAATTACCTGACAGCTTTTATCTATCTAAATGATAGGCAATAAGGAAGATTATCCCCTATTTGTTTAAAATTGAAACACTGTGGCTCCTACTCTAGCTAGGTTGAGGGAAAACAGGATTCAGTGACTTATAGTTGTAAAGCATATTGGGCAGGAAAGCAAAAAATAATATTATATTTTAAGTCTGGATGTCCTGCAAGATCTCAGTGAGTCTTTGGTCATCTCTAGGAAAGTGTGATTTGATAGCAGGGGGTTTAGATAGGTGCCAGCTCTAAGGCTGGGCAGAAGAGAGACCTCACAGGTCAAGGCCTGGAGGCTCTGTCTCTCTCCCAATCTCCCTTCTTGATCTCCCTCTGCTTCCCACCACTACACCATGAGCAGCTTCTCTTCCTCCAGGGCTCTTTGCTCTGCTGCCCAGCCTTAGAGCTAGCACCTATGGACAGTGAACCAAGATGAATTTTTCCTACCTAAATTTGTGGTGTTGGGCATTTAAAAAAATATTTATTTGTTTATTTATTTATTTTGTATAGGGTCTTGCTATGCAGCTCAGACTCAGAGTGATCCTTCTGTCTCAGCCTGCCCAGCACTGGGATTATAGGCATGTGCCACCATGTCAAGGTTTGGTGGCCAGACAGGTGCACCCTGTGTTTTGCACCTTCATGATATGTGTTACTGGGGCTTGAACCCAGCACCTTGTGCATGCCAGGCCGGCACTTAGGCCACCAAGCTACCTCCCTCTTCCATGTGTTGGGTATTTTGCCCCAGTGACAAAGAAATTTGTTGGCACAATACCTGGCCCTAGTTTCTTTGAAGAGTTTGCAAAGATTCTGAAATATCTAGAGAAAAAGATCTAGAGAAAAACATTTAGAATACTGTGAGCTGAGTGTAAAGATTCTGGTAAGAGCTCAAAGGACCATCATACTTACAGAAGTAAGGCTGATAAAAAAAAAAAAAACAAAACTTAAAGAGATTTTACTTGGGAGAAAAAAAAGACTCCAAATTGAGTCTTTTTTAATACCAGAACATGTATTATCTTTGAACAAAACAGTTAGTTCATGCACTGAAAATCAGTTGGAAACTGAGATTAAAGGAGATACATTAATTGAACTAACAGAGGGACTATTGGGGTAGCTTAGCATTGAGGCTGTGGCATGGGTACTGTGCCCACTCTACCCTGTAAAGCAATACTGAAAGCACAGTTAAGTGACTTCTGCCAGAAATGTTGCCTAGTGATGTTGGGCCTTACAAAGCTGGAGCATATGAGAGCTTGTTGGTCAAAAACATAAGGATTAAAAGAAGTCTAGCCCATTCACGACCAAAAGAAACTAAATAAAATGTGATCAAAGCCATTCATGGCAAGCAAAAGCTAAGATCATATTAAGTAGAGAGAAGCTGAAAGCCATTCCTTTAAAATGAGGGACCAAACAAAGATATCTACTATTGCCATGCTTTCAATGTAGTTCTCAAAATTTTAGCAGAGTAAGGCCAGCCAAATAACTCAGTGAATTAAAGGTCCTGCTTAGGCAGACTCAAGGGTCAGAGGTTCAATCTCCAGACTGCTGGCTGGGGTGCACTGAGTCTGGGCGTAGTGGTGTGTGCCTGTAATCACAGCTCTTGGGAGTCTGATGTACCTAGTAAGACCCTGTAGACCCTTACTAAAAATACAAAAAATGGCCAGAGTAATTAGGTAAAATAAAAAAGAAGTATAAGGAATATGAATAGAAAAGGAATTATTAGATTATAGCTCTTTTCAGATGACACATTCCTCTACATAGCAGACTCAAAAAATCAACAAAAAACTACTAGAATTAAGGTACTGGGAAGATAGCTCAGTGGAATAAGTGTTTGTCTGGCAAGCATAAAGTCCTGAGTTTGATCACAGGTACCACCAAAAACAAAACAAAACAAAACAAAACAAAACAAAAAACAAACAGACTAAAAACCTACTAGAATTAATATCCAAATTCAGTAGTATACCAAGATGCAAAGTCAACACGCAAAAACAAGTACCATTTCTGTATACCATTAAAAAAATCATAGAAAAAGAAATTAGTGAAACATTATCATTTAAAATGACCTTATTAAAAATCAAATATTTAGAAGTTAACCTAGACAAGGAAGTGAATGATCTATACAACGAAGACTACTGTGCTTTGTAAAAGATTATTGAAGAGTACACCAGAAAATGGGACTACATCACCTCTTCCTGGACAGTAGAAACATTTATATCAAAATGGTCATATTTTATGTGGTTAAAACTAATGTATGGATTTAATGTAATCCCAATGAAAATATCTACATAATTATCCACAGATCTAGAGAAAACAATTCAAAATTCATATGTAACCAGAAGACACTTTGAATAGAAAGAAAATCAACGTTGGATAACAAGAGCAAGACAGGAAGCATCCAATATTTCAAGTTATATTCTAAAGCTACGGTAGAAGAAAAAAGGCTTGTGAGTTGATGCAATAGACTAGAGAATGGAGACAAACCCAGGACATACTGGACTATTGGGACTTTGAATAAGGAACCAAAAACATATACTGTGAAAAAGAGAACTTCTTTCAAAAATGGTGCTGACAAAACTATGCACATGTTCAGGAGATTGAAGCCACAACCATGTTTCCACAGTGTTGTTAACTAAAACCTAAAAGAATCCATGATTGAAAGATGAAACAGAAACAATAAAATCTTCTGGCAGGTAAAATAGGTACAATTCTTGAAGATGTAATAGCAGACAAGGACTTTCTAAACAGAGCCCAAATGACACAAAAAATAAAACAAAGAATCAACAAATGAAATCTTATCAAATTAAGGAGTCTTTTCACAGGAAAAGAAATAGATAACAGAATGAAGTGATAACCTACAGGATGGGAAAAAAAATTACCAGCAATTCCTCAAATCTATAATGTACACACAGTGCAAGAGAATTAGACCTTTTTCCAAGCTTAAACACTGAGTTCGAAAGTGGTCATCTGAAATGAATAGACATTTCTCAGATGAAGACATACAAACAGAAATATATTAAAATATTCAGCAATTATGGTCATTTGAGAAATGTAATTTAAAACAATGTTGAGATTCCATTTCTCTTCAAAAAGAATGGCTCTCATCATCAAGAAATCAATCAATAATAAATAAGAACAAGTAAATATGGAAAAACAAACACTTCCCCCTTTTTGGTGGGATGTAGATTGGTAAGACTAGGGAAATTGGTATGCAGCGCCCTCAAAAACAAAAAAAACCCAGATTAGCTCCAATATTCACAGCTGTTCTCCTTTTAAGTATCACCGTGAAAGAATAAAAATGGATCCGACCAGAATGATGCATCCATACCATGATTATAGCAGTACAATTTATAGCACCTAAATCCTGAAACAGCCCACATAATCATCAACAAATGAATGACAAATGTGCTATTTAAGTACAGGAGAGTACTACTCTTCCATAGATAAGAATAGACTTCAGATAATTTTAGGTAAATGGAGACAATAATTTAAGTGAAATTATTATCAGTCACACAAGTCTGTATTCTGCATTGTTTCTCTTGCGTGAGAACTCCAAAGATAAATAGTGAGAAAAATGAAGGATGGTTATTGGAAAGTGGGAAGAACTTACTCAAATGAGTTTTAGTAGTAGTCCTACTATAAAATGACATCTGTCAGATTATAAAACAAGTTGTTTGAGGTACTCACTACTCATCTTACAATAGTTAATTCTAAAGAAATACAATTAAAATTGTTAAATTTTATATTAAATGAGCAGATAAATAAAATTTGATACATGTAACACCATAAAAACAGAGAAACACAAATCACATTTTTCCTTTAACCTTAATTTCATACATTATCAGTTTGCTTTGTTTATGTTGGTTTTATTTGCATTTGAAAAATAGGATCATATACATATTCTGTGTATAACAAGATCTAAAGAACACAGGATTTCCATCAAGTAGTCCTATTTTATAACCAAAATTTACGTTATTTTCAGTTAGCCAAGTCCATAGCTCCTCTACTGGAAAGTCACTATAAAGACTAACTCCCTATGGAAAAATTTATGGAGTTGTCTTTAAATTTAGAATGCTTCAAAAGAAAAAGAAACAGGGCCAGAGATAGCTCAGCAGATTAGAGCATCTACTCAAGCAGGCCCAGTGACTGGGGTTCGATCTTCCCAGTGTGCCGTGCAGCAATTAAGCCCAGGCATGGCTGTGCATGCCTGAAATCCTAGCCCTTGTGAGGCTGAAAACAAGAAGACCACTATGAGCCCAATCTGTGTAGTGAGACCCTGTACTATGGACAGAAATAAATAAATAAATAGAAACATACTTGTTACACATCCAGCTTCCATAATTTCTGTTGAGGTGAAGCTCATTTTCTTTTCATCACGAATGGAGCTGTGATTATCATCTTTGACATTGTCATAACTAGTGCTGCTGCATTTATCTACTATTTACAAGACTTTTATTAAAAATATTCAAAATATTTAGGAAAAACAATGTAATTTGTGCTCCCAATTTGTTTATGTTCCATGGTAAATAGTCCCATGGCACTGAAGTCATATACCACTCTTCTGTTTTCACTGAAATGAGTCCACCTTGAGTTTTTCAATCCCTTTTCCCAACAGAACCTGCATTATATGTGGATATCTACAGTTTTCCATTCTGATCCACTTTAAAATACTGCAAAGTAGAATGCAGATTCATCCCTTGGAGTGAATTCTGATTAACTCAAAGCCATAAAACACAAAAGCCTTGAGTGTATATTACAAAAATCTTTGTCTCTTTGAGACTTAAAAGGACAAGACATACTCTTGAAAATATGCAGAGTCCCCAGGGTGAGGATATTCTCCAAGCCAAACTCAAATGTAGTGCCACATAGAGCTCTTTGATGAAGCTCCAAATGGAAGTGTAGAGCTCAAGGACGTAGACAAGGAAAAACTTTATAGAGAAGAGAATTAATCTAATGACTTCTCAACCACTAAAGTAATGTTCTCAAATTACTTTGTTTTGGTACAAATGAATCAGGTTTGGATTTAGCTTTGAATGTGGCTCTGGATCAACAACTGGTGTCTATCTCTCCATTTTTCATTTTAAAAATAAGATTTAAAAAAATCATTGGTCCATCATGTGCGGACAGAAGGTATAGATATCTGTCCATTTCGAACTCACACATTGATGTGCAATTGGAGAAGCTCATGCATTACTTACACTTCCTATACTTTGACCTGTCTCAAGTAGAATCTTTATATAGGAAAAAAAATTAATGTAGATATTTGGGAGCCTGAAAAGAAGCCTTGATGGAAAAAGACAAGCATACTCTGAAAATGCATATTTACACTGAAAATTCACACTTCCATTTACATTTTCATACTATGGTATCATTAAGGGCAAGAAAATGGCTAATGAGGAGAGACCTCCTTTCTCCATTTGTATGCAACTTGGGTCCATATATCTTCTCTATTTTTCACTTTCTACTAATTGGGTGCAGAATACTCTGGAGCCCTAAATGGAATGATTCTAGATTGTTGAATAACAGCAAAATGAAAACATGACCATTAACCTATGATATCCTTATAAAACTCATATGTGAGTATTTAATACAATTGTTTCATGTCATAATTTAGAAATTTAAAAAAACAACTAATCCTAATTATTTTAAAGCCATGTTTCTACTGGTAGTTATTCAAAGCTTTATGTGTTCTGTGAAAATCATACTTGTCTCATATATTTGAATATTTAATGAATAAATAAGCTAAGTCACTATTTATACATTTGAATTTTATCCAAGTAAATTCATAATAAAATAGATAATGAAAAAATATTTTTCATAAAAATTGAATCAGTAATGATATCTATTCAGGGGCTCTTTGAAGATTACAGAATTTCAAGTACTTTAGATATTCCTAGATTAAATTTACAAGATGAGTTAATTAGTCATACACTCACATTAATTAATTTGCCATTCTAGTAATCATTTTGAGATCTAGGTGAGAGGATTCTAGAAGGCAGAAATATTTCTTTTTATTTTGCTTTTAAATTTCATTTCACGTTTCACTAATTAAAACGTAGGAAACACAGTTTTACTAAATAGGTAGCTTGTTGCAGATACAGTCATGACTACAAGATACATAGCAAAAAATCACTAATTTTATATTACAAAAAAAGTTACATTACTTTAAGATGTTACTGGGGCATATTTTATCTATAGTAAATGGTTCAGCTAAACCTAATTTTTACTTTAGTTGGTTACAAAGTTTAGTTTTCACTAAAATTACACAAATAAATAAAGATTTAATACCCTCAATCACTGCTTTTTCCTCTGTATGACTGAAAAGAAATCTTGAATCAAAAATGCCTTACATTGGAAAAGAACTACCTTGACCTTAAAGCTAGGCAATCTCTCTCTAGTCAAATCTCTCAGAGTCCGACTCAAGGGAAAATATCAATTTTGGTTCAATATCCTGCAAATCTCAGCAGTCAGGCAGAACAAAATATAACTCAGCTCAAAAGCTGAGTGTTGGTTTTACTTTTCTTTTTCCTCCTTTATTGATTGAATATGGTTTTATGATCACTGAAAAAAATTGCATTTATCTTAAGATATGGAAATACATAGGGATAATGCTGGCAAATATTTATTATTTTTATTTTGTCATTTCCTTCTGATATTTATAAATCAACAATCTCTTAGCTCTCTTAACTTAGCTCTTCAAAATGGTATTTTGTTCTTGATCCATTATATCCCTCAGACCTTGCTTAACCCTTCTCCCTTAAAAGCTTCTCTTAAGTTCACTCCTTACGTCATACCAGCTCTGGAAGGAAAGGAATGACCTTGTTTTGCTACCTCAGGGAACAAACAGGTTTACTGAGCTCCTCCACTTTCCAATTTTTTGCCAGGCCCTTTTTGTCCAATCAGACTTTTCCAAGACTACCCATTTATTCACCAAACTTACCACAAGAGACACAAGTTTATTTTTGTTTTTGTTTTGTTTTGGTTTTGGTTTTGAATTTCCAAAGTTTCCTGTGTCATGTGAGACTTGCAACAAATGCTTTTGTTCACTTTTGTGTCACTCCTGTGTTCTTTATTATACATGCTTCAGGCATAAACCTAGCAACGGACTAACAAATTCCTTCCTCTCTGATATTCTCACTGCCCAATCTGTACTGTGTTTTCGCCCTGTTCCTTTTGCATGTCTTCCTTCTTTATTCCTATGTATCATTTGTCATTATTTCCTCTACTTCTTCAATGCTTTTCTTATATAACACATTTAATCTATATGATATAAACCCTTTTAGGAGCACCTGTATTAGAAACAGAACGGGAATTTTTAATAAGAAAGCTATTGTTAATGGGATCGGACACTAGTCCATTTCATTCATAAAGATATCACAGATGTCAGAAATACTAGTTCTTTTTGAAGCAAAATAACGATTACACCTCATATTTTACAAATCAAAACTATTAAAATGTTTTATAAGTTGACCTTAACTTATGAATCCTTCCAATGGTCTAGCAAGCCATGCATCATTATTACAATGTTTATGGTAAACAAATAAAAGTAAAAAAACTATCTAAAGTCACACAATTAGTGCCTGGGCAAGCTAGGATTCAATCTCAGAGATGTGATTCTAGTGCCTAGCTCTGAACCATTAGGCAAGTACAGCCCAAAGGAGAGGCCACCAGAAATGATTTCTGATGTGTATTGGAATATGATCCCTGCAATATCATGTAACTGTAGTGCCTCCATAGAAATAATTTTTGAAAAATTTTCAAGGGGACACCAAAAGGAAATGCTACTGAAACTGAAAGCAAGAAGAAAAATCTCAAAAATAATTTACACTTATGAATCAATGTGAATTTTTAAAAGATTTCTAAAAGATACATATCTTTTAGAAAGGTATATATATGTAATTTTATTTATTTATATTTATATTTATTTATTTTGATTTGTAAAATATGAGGTGTAATCATCATTTTACTTCTAAAAGAACTAATATTTCTAACATCT